>JADBJO010005000.1:150000-170000 GCA_016801955.1 Conus betulinus
AACGTTATTCGAAAAAGGTTCGAAACCATACTCTTTCTATAATATGAAGCCATTTCTTAGCAGACGATCCAGCCAAGAGTCAACAGGCAATTTCTCATTTCTTTATGTACACCCCACCCTCTCTCTCACCCACCCTCACTCTCACCGCCTCCCACTGTCGCCCCGTCCGCCTCACCTCCACTCCCCCCCCCCCCCCCCCTACCCCCCCCCCCCCCCCCCCCTACCCCCCCCCCCCCCCCCCCCCCCCCCCCCCCCCCCCCCCCCCCTTCTTTTAAGCAGAGAGCGAGATAAAAACAATGGGTGAGCTCTCGAGACGGACAGCGGGAGAGTTGGCGGTCGTTCACTGCGTGCGTGCGGCGGATTGGGACACGACTTCGCTGATTTGCTTGTTGACCTACTATACATCTAAACAAATACCTCTCCGCGCCTGGCTGTTCGCTTTACTGAATCGTTTCTGGTTTTATCTTATTCACATACTTCATCACTTCATGGTCCATTATTTTATCTATGTTTGCCTTTGTATTCATTTCGTAGTTTTTACATGTGTATGTATATACCGATTTCGTTACTTATTCTGACCTTCCTCTTCCATACATGTTTCTTTATACAATTGATTTTTTCTGTTATATGCCCATTTTCCCATACTTATTTAACTTAATTAAACCTATTCATATTCCTAGACTACCCCCCCCCCCCCCCCCCCCCCCCCCCCCCCCTCCCCCGTGGCCACGTTTGTTCCCATACATAACATACATGGTGTTAACCGGTGTATAACCAGCATGCTTCCTTTCCTCCATGACCCCCCCCCCCCCCTCCCCCTTCTCCCTCCATTCTCCTTTTTACTTGGTCATGCATTCTTAATTTATATCCATACAGATTATCATTACACTTATTCCTCTTAGTTACCTTAAATTGGTCTGTACTCCTTGCATAATTACATCAATTATTATTTATACTATTCTATTCTACTACACTTCATGATCCAGGTCAGGCTCAATCCCTCTCAATCAATTCTCATCCTCATACTTATCTTTTCCTTTTTTCTTTTAATATATATTATATATAGATATATAGATATATATATATTATATATATAGATATACATACACCGAGTGCGAGAGAGAGAGGAGAGGAGAAGAGAGAGGAGCGAGAGAGATTTATCAAAAATGTATTTTGCGAGACATCACTCAATCGCTGTTTCTGTCTTTATTTATAAATCTAAACGCATTGCTGACAGTCAGAATTCTTGTATAACTGTATGTGTGTGGCTGTGTGTGTGTTGTTTGTGGGTGTGTGTGTGTGTGGTGTGCGCGCGCGCGCCGCGCGCCGCGCACGTACTGCATGCGACGTGCTGTGTGTAGTGTGTGTGTGTTGTGTGTGTGTGTGTAGTGTGGTGTGTGTGCGCCCCGAGCGCCGCGCGCGTACGTGGCGTGCGTCCGTGTGTGTGTGTGTGTGTGGATGTGCAGCAGTGTGTGTGGTGGTGTGTGTGCGGCCCCATGCGTGCGTGCGAGCGTGCGTGCGTGCGTTGTGTGATGTGTGTGTGTGTGTGTGTGTGTGTGTGTGTGTGTGTACCACTATTCTCTTTTTAATCTTCTGTAGTTCCTCTTAGTCCTCATCTAGTTTTCGTGTTCCTGTCGGATATTGTATTCTTCTGCGCGTGTGGTACCCCGGGGTGTGGTAATACTCAGGATGTGGGTACTCGGTGTGTGGCTACCCCAGCCTGTGGTAATCAACGAAGGCGTGTTGTTGGGACCTGTGGTACTGGGTGTGGTACTGGACGTGTGCTCTACTGGGCGTGAAGTACTGGGGTTGTAGTAATCGGGTGTTGGGGGGGGGGTGTGATTCTCCTGTGGTACTGTTGGTGTAGTACAGGGAGTGGGTGTGTACTGGGGGTGTAGTACAGGGAATGGGGTACTGGGGGTGTAGTACAGGGAGTGGGGTACTGGGGTTGTAGTACAGGGTGGTTGCCTATGGGGGTGTGTAGTACAGGGAGTGGCTTACGGGGGTTGTAGTACAGGGAGGGGCTACTGGGGGTGTGGTACTTCAGGTTTTAGTGACGGGAATGTGGTACTCAGAGTGGGTTACTGGGGGTGCTGTACTCGGGTGGATTTTATTCTGGGCGTTGGGAACTCGGCGGGTGGTTACTCAGGGTGTGGCACTAGGGTTTGGTACCCATGGTGTGGTACTCGGGTGTTGCACATTCACGCGTAATACTTAGTGATGTGGTGCATAGGGTTGTGATACTGGGGATGTGGTACATGGGGGTTGGTACTCAGGGTGTGGTACTGGGGTGTGTGTACTAGGGTGTGTACACGGGTGTTGTGGGTACTAAGGGTTGTGGTACTCAGGGTGTGGTACTTGGGTTGTGGTACTCAGGTGTGTTGTACTTCCCATGTAACACCGTAGAGTGCGGTGCTTGGGTTGTGGGTACGTGAGGTGTGGCTTCTCGGGTTAGTGGTACGTAGCATGTGGTACCCGGGATGTGGTATTCGATAGCCTAGGAACTATATGCGACGTCATATGCAATAAACTCCGGCATTGTGGTACTCGGATAGCTTGGTAACTATAGGTGATACTAGGGATGTGGTTATCGGACATAGTCGGTGCTTGGGGTGCTGAGTATTGCTGTGTGTGTGTGTTGATGTTGGGTGGGGGGTGTCGTGTTCTGTGGTTGCTGTGTGTTGTAGAGTTGTCGGTGGTGTGGTGTTTTGTGTTTGTGTGTGTGTGTGTTGCACTATAGTGCGCGTGTTGTGTGTGTGTGTGTGTGTGTGGTGTGTGTGTGGGGTGTGTGTGTGTGTGTGCAGCCCGGTGCCCCTTGTTGTCCTGGTGTGGTCACTGTGTTGGGTGTGTGGTGTGTGTGTGTGTGTGTGTGTGGTAGTGTGTGTGTTGACCAATACATGCGCGGGAAGGGAGAGGAAATGATGTGATGACAACAGACGTGATGAACTTATGTATCCCCGTTTCACTGATAATATCTAGAAGCAGAAGCAGAAGCTGAGGAAAGAGGAGCTGGCAGATATTCCCATACCAGGCACATGCGTTTCGCCTCTCCCTTTTGGGCCTCTCCAATTGACAGACAGACCTGACGGACAGACAACATACTAGACACCGACAGACTGAAATACAGAACTGGACATAGGCAGAGGTACAAAAAGCACAATACAGAGACCGATCACGTGAAATGCAGGCGGAAGACATGTTTTGACGCAAAAGAGACAGATAGAAATCACTGCAGAACACCCAAAGACACAAATTTTTCCAACTGACAGACAGACAGAGACATACAAACAAGGTACGGTCACTCCAAAACAGCTAAACGCGATAGAATGACAATATAACACGCCGAACCGTTAGCTGCGGCCCAGACAAGATCGTCAGCAGGCATACAAATAACGGATGCGCAGATCATAGAGATGAGAAGATCTAGAGAGAGAGCATGCAGAGTAGTAGAGGCAGAAGATAAGAAGAGAGAAAGATAGATTACACGGAAGATACAGAGACGATAACATGAGATACATTCAAGCTGCATCCGATTTGAAACCAATCAGAACCGACAGCACATGACCAGGCGTGTTCCTCTTTTAGAGAATGCCAGTCTGGTTTTGTCTTTTCCGAACTAGATCACCTTGTCCTTATATTTACCTCACTCCTTATTTTTGCTGATTGTCAACACCCACGCCCTTTATTAGAAAGCCCACCTAAAGACAGAAGATGAAATAGTCCGAGCTATGCTTGCGGTTTTCCACTGCTATTATTGCTCAATAAAGAGTCCAAAATAATGCTTTTCGCTGTCGATCCAGACACCGATTCTTCCGGTACACCAACATCTCTAGAATCCCCTCCTCCACCCCCAACCCACCCCCCCCCCGCCCCCCTCCCCTCTCCCCTACCAAAAAAATTGACTTGCAAAAACGAACACCCGTCATTGTACTTTATATCCAGGCACAAGTTCCTGTGTTTTTTTTGCTGCAGCCATACCCATATGGCACTCTCGTGGTCTCCTTCACTGTAGCATTTAAGACCCTTCCAGTGTCATTTGAGGGAAACAAAAAACCTATTATAAGAAACACTGGATACACCTCACTGCGCCTAGTTCTATTCGATCGCGCCTTGCCATTCCATACTTCATGTCCTCGGAACAGTTTTTTTCCTCTGTGTCTGCACTGTTGGTGAACTTGTCCATAGACCTCCTTCAAGTTTTAAAAACCAGTCATGCCTATGCATCCTATTCAAATTTGTTGTAGTAGATCTTATTTTTTCTTTTATTTTTATTCCTAACCCACGTCATCTTTTTCCTTCTTACCATGTCGCTTCCTTTATTTCTTCTTCTTGCCCCCGTTCCTTTTATCATATCCCTCACGTTCATTCGTCTTCTATCTTCTTATCTTTCTTTCTTCTTAGCATTTCTACTGCTCTCTTTCTTCCGATTTTTCTGCTTTGATCCTGCTCTCTCTACTTTTCTTACCATCCTCCTTCCCCACTACTTATACTTACTCTTCTGCTGTCTCTCTCTTCTTCTTCTTCCATCCTTTCTTACTTTCTATTCTTCTTCTTTTCTTCATTCTGGAATCTAACTGATATCAGCGACTCTTATCCCGTTCTTTTCTGTCTCTTCTCCTTTCCTAACTACCTTTCTTCTGTTCTCATATCCTTTCACCCTCTTCTTACATTAGCTTCTCCTACCGTAATCCTAACTTAATATCATTTCCAATGCATATATATTTCTTCCATTCTTCCTTCTTCCTTTTCTTTCTTCTTTCTCTAGTTTCTTCTTCCCTTCATCTTCGTTTACTATTGCTGTTTCATACTTCTTCATTTCTTCTGCTACGACTTTCTTTTAACTTGTCTTTCATCTGCTTTATTTCGTATCCCCTTCTTTCTTTTTCTTTATTTTTCTTCTTTCTCTTCATTCTTCCCCATCATTTTTTTATCCACCCTGCTCCAAAGCTCTTGTGTTCTCTCTTATCCCTGCCCCAGATTTTTACCTTTCATCCCCTCCATCCTTTAACATTTTTCAAACCCCTGGTCTAGTTCTCCGTTTCTTATTCCTTCTTATTTTTTTCTTTCCTTCTTAATTTAGCTGATTTCCATTAACTTGGTCTTACTCTTCTTTCTTCCCCTCTCTGATCTCTATTATGATGTATCTTCTTCATTCTCTCTTCTTCCCTTCACCTTTCCTACCTTCTATATCCATTCTCTTCCTCGTCTCACTCTTTAGCTTCCTTACTTCTAGAATCCTTACTTCTTCGTCCTTGTGTTGTTCTTTTAACTTTCTTACCTTTCTCTGCTTCCCCATTCATCACCGAGTTCTTTTCATTCTTCTTCTCATGCTAATATCTTCGACAATTACAGCATGCAGCGCCGAACGCTTTTGGCAACTCGTATTTGCCTAAGTGCGTACCCGGTAGACACAGAGTTTAAACTAAATATTCTTAATTCTTCCGATAGCATTCCTCCACCACAATTTGATCCCATCCTTTCCGTTTGATGCTCAGCTTTTTATTTTTTGGCCGTAAAACACTCTGGAAAACGCCCGCGGAAAACCGCCCAGGCACAGTGTTTTTCTGACACCAAAGCCCGTAAACAAAGACACATCCACACGAATATGGACTCGCTTTGTGTGCGTGTGTTTTGCTTGGCCGCCATTATTTGTTATTTTGTTTGTTGGGGGTCGGGGGGGAGGGGGTGGTGGTGGGGGGGTTAGAGGGGAGCGGGTGGCTGGAGGGGAGGTGGGGGGTGGTGGGGACTGAGAGGAGGCGATGGGGGGTGGGACTGTGGGGGTTGGGGGGGGAAGGGGAGAGTTGTAGGGGGCAAGGCGGGGGGTTGAAAGGAGGTGGGTAGTGCGAGTAGGGGGGGGGGAGGGGGGGAGTTGGGTAGTACGAGGGTGTGGTGGGGGGGGGGTGGGGGGGGGGTGCTGCAGGGGGTGGGGGGGGGATGTGGGGGGGTTGGGTTTATGTTTTGTTTTTGTTTTTGTTGAGTACTTCTTCCTCTTGCTTTTTTTGTGTGCTTTATAAACAACGCAACTCAGAGTCAGAGCTGCAAAAATAAATCGGTATTGGCTTGGCCTATCCCTTCTGATGCCCCTTTGTCTTGCGCGTGCTCTTCGCGTCATCTGCAGTCAGGAGCGCATGAAAAGCTTCTACACAAAGACCAACAAGATGGGCCCAGTCACGAGTGACGCATGACGACTAGTCATGTTTTTTCATCTAACGACCCGGTTCCCAAACCTACTGTTTTTTTTTTGCAACACTATAGAGAAGACGGAAACCACACTACACCGCTAACATCAGGGTACGCTGATAGCTGTCAAAAGGAGTGAAAGAATCTGCTATGTTTTGAGGATCTTCTTATTAACGACTTTAGCTTCTTCTTCATTACTGCTTTTTAATCTTCTTTTTTTTTTTCAAGATAAATGTATGCTTTTCACTTACATTTTTCAGTCAGCATACACATTCTTTCCAGCTTTCCTTCTTATTTTCTTTCTTTCGTGTGTAAATGGAAAGTACATGTCTTCATCTTATCTTTCGTTCAGATTCTTTCTCTGGCCAACCCTTTTGGTCAGTTTCCACCATAATCCTTTCTGTTACTCTTCTTTCTTTTGCTTATGCCTGTTTCGTTTTTTTGCTATTTTATTCCTCCTCTTGTTTTCTTTCGAACCTACTTCTTATTTTTTGTTTTAAATAAACCGTATTTTTAATTTCTTTCTTCTCCATCCTGCGTCCTTATCCGCTAAGTCCCTCATCCGGGCCGCGACCCTATCCGCCTCTTCCTTTCTTTTCTATGTCCTTTTTTGCGTCTTCTACAGTAACGTCTTTCTTTGTTGACCCCATGCGTTCTTCTTATTTTCATTGTCTTCTTTCTTTCTTTTCTTTCACTCTATTTTCATGCTTTCTTCTATCACCCGTCAACCCTATTCCCCCCAAAGCACCCACCGACCACCCCTTCTGCTTTCTCTCTCTCTCCTCCTCGGCTCTCATACGCCTTCACGTCTCTTCCAGTCTCAACGAACCTCCTCCTCTCTTCCTCGTCTTTGTTGAGTCTTTTTCTTTCATTTCTTCCCTATTCTTATTTTTTCCTTCATTCTTCCCTCCTCTTGTTCTATGCAAAATGGTGTAGCAAAAAGACCGAGCTTAAGAGTTTGTTGTCACTCTGCGTTAGTTTTTATGGTTTACTGGGATGGAGTGGGCTATGGACGGTTGTGCCGCCTTATGGTGTGCGGGGGTGCGACGAGAGTTTGGGAGAAAATAGAAGAGAAGAGACGAGAGTGAGAATAGAGAATGAGAGAGAGAGAGAGGAGATGATTGTGTACTGTTGGTATGCTTTCAGTAATTCGTTTTCCGGCGTGGACAGCACAACCGTTTCCGTTTTCCGGGTCGCTTTGTTCTCTCTAATTAGCGATATAAACTCAGGTGATAACATCGCCAGTCCTGTCTATCTGTCTATCTGTCTGTCTGCCTGTCATCTGTCGAATCTGTCTGTCCTGGTGTTGTGCGTCTTGTCCTATTCCGTTTGTCTAATCAGGTCCCTCAAGTCTCGTCTGTCTAACTTTCCCTGTATATTACTGTCTACCCTAGTCTGTCTGTCTAATGCCAGCCGCAACCATCCCCTGTCCGACTGTGAGTAGAATCTTTATCTGTCCATGAAGCGCAATTCGTCCCTGACCCATCCATCTACTCACGCCATCAACCCCAAACACAGCGACACAACCCGATCCCCGATTACCAATGGGTCTTCATAGCTTCTTCACGTGCAAAACAACAACATCTGTCATGTCTACTCTACTCCTAATCCCCGCATTCTCTGCTCTGTCACTCGTCTTTCATGTACTGTCTGTCCATTCCCTGAAGTACTATAATATATATATATCCGTATCTAAATCTAATGTGTTTTTGTCTAAATCAGGCCTAAAAACCATCCATTCGGTCTTTCTGTCTACTTTCTCTCCTGTGAAATTCATGTCACTAGCGTGTTTGGTATGCAATGTTTTTGAATGTACGGATAGCATATGTAGATGCTGTCTGTTGCCATTCATGCATCCATGTACGTGTCTCATTGGTACCAATGACATATACCTATGTATGGCCTTTATCATATATAGTATAATAATCTAATAGATATATGCGACTTTTTGTTTTTTAACGATATGTATGTATGTATGGATGGATTCTGTATATTAGCGTGTACTAATCATGCATCCACTGTGTTTCATAGACTACCTGTATAGTATGGTTTTATATATGGAATTATCATTGATACTCTGATATATCAGCAGGTCTTGTGTATTTTTGCTCTGCAATGGTTTCCAACCTACCCTATAGTCGTTACCCGTATCTGGCTTTGAAGTCTGCCCTGCATAAAACCTGATTGTTATTTGCAATTGTTATGGTATACTTTTTTTGATCATTACTTACGGGTTTTTGAACCAAGTGGAAATGAAATAAAGTCCCCTCGATTTTTCACCTAGGCAATAATTGTTTTGTTTGATGTTTGCTTTTTTTTGTTTCGCTTTTTTCACAGTAAAATCTCTTGCAGTCACCCCATTGAGTGAGCGCCAGTTCCTACGAACTCCAACGTTCTGGAAGGGTTTTGGAGCAACCCGGACGAGCACTCTCTGTCATTAAATAGCTTCCAAATCCCAACATTCGGTAAAACGGATCAGGAGCGGTTTATGTAAACCAGTGAACACCTATCGTGATGCTTGAACACGTTTCTCATAATATGCCCTGGAACGATTTTTAAACACCCTCATTATCGACCGACTTTGCATAAGCGAAACTAATCGCCATGATAGATCTTTTCCTGCAAGCTGTCTGGCAATTGAAATGGGGTGCACCTATTTTGGAACAGATCGAATTGGAACACTATCAATCGATGAACAGCTTTCCGTACTGCCTTTCACTGCGACCCCTGCCAACTTGGAGCAGATTGAACTGACGGTGTACATGCCACCATCTCTCCCCTCACCAGTGGTTTGTCAAATGGTTAACTTCTGGTACTACTCTTCGTAAGGACAACACGGACACTTGGGACTTTTTGGCGAAATGATGGGACTTATCTCACATCATATGAAAACATGTATATCTTACCTCAACTGCTCAAGAACCAGCATTTTTTTTTTTGTTTTTTTAAGTATTTGATCACATTAATATTCTTGGGAGTGTTATTGTTGACAGATCTAACTTGCAATTCTTGCTTGTGATCGAATTTGAATATGATATTTTAGGCACACCTCCTTTAAGGCCCCTGTGGTCGTTTGGCCAGAATTTTTATGTTCTGACTAATCAATAATGTGACTCCGTTTAGCTTTGCGTGGCGTTAGAATCGATTGAAACTGCTCACTTCTGTACACATCGGCCTACAAATGCAGGTCGACGAACCTTTAAAACGAATTAACGCCCTCAGCCCTATGTTCTTGTGTGTCAGCTCCATACTCGGTACGGGGCAAAGGCGTGTATTCTCACTTGCTTCAGTGACTGTGAATTTTATCAATATACCGAATTTTGAAAATATCTAAATACTATTGGAATAACGACCACCTTATTATATTTGATACACAACCTCTTCTCCTTGCATATCTAATAATCAACCGCTATCTTTCGGATATCTTTCGCGACCCTTAAACTCCAGTGGCGAGAAGATTGCATCTATGTTTGAAAATTCTCTGATTGTGTTTCTGTAGCCCATATAGAGACCTCTTATGGGAAGAATTATTAAACAACATACCAAAATAACCCCCATTTGTCTATCCGCTTTTGATCTCCGATGTTTTAAAGAACATTGAACTGTGGTAGACGCGAAAATAGTTTTGTTGAGAACCCATAACTGACTAGCCACTTGATAACGCATTCTATTTTGTCTAGTATCTATCATGACTGTTGAGATAGTGGGTGTGTGTGGTGTGTGTGGGTAGGTTTGTGTGTTGTGTTGGTTATGTTGTGTGTGATGGATGGGACAAGTATGGTACACATGATCAACGATCGGGATTCGTTGGCGGATGGTCATGCAGCCATAAAACTCCGCGGCATAGACCACTCCGGCCGACAGTAGAGTTACCGACACATTATTCTTGCAAAACAATCTCACCGTTAAGAAAACCATATGCCAACGAGCTAATGTTATAATTTTTGAAACATAAATCTCCCCCTCCATTCCCCACTTTGCTGCCCAATTTCCTCCCCCGTCTATCACCCACTCGATTAGCTTATAACTGACCTGGTTACTCCCTTTCGATACGCCCACCGACCCTCACTTGAATCCATGATACACGCTATCTACTTCCCATCTGACTCCTTGCACTCTCCCGTCCCCCTCCATCCACCCAACACAGCACACCCATCCCGGTCTTTTCCCGGACGTCTCTAACTCGTCTGCTGCTCTTCACCCCTTCCCTTCCTATCACTCCCCAACCCAACCATCCGGTCACCCTCCCCCCGTGTGCCCGCCCCCCCCCACCCATACCACCCCACCCCCATCTCCTTTAAAATTCGCAAGCAAATACGTCACCAGCACATGATAAACTGCGGAATCTCGCTCTTTCTTCCTTTTTTCACAGCTGGCGCATTTTCTCATTGTATCAGAACCAGCCACTGGGTCTATCATCTACAGATAATAGCTGAGGTCTGGTTACCTTTCCATTGCACATAAAATGGGGCCCCACAAGCGCATGCCCAATTGCAACACATGAAAACGTTTAATATGACACAAAACATACAACGCCGAGCCCCGGCGCATGCCGAGCGCAGAAGCAAATAGCGAACAACACAATACACACTGCACACATCCAACCACATGAACACACAGGTCGCTGCTGCCGCAGCTTGCACACACAGTCCACACACGCGCGCGCGCGCCGTGCGCAACGTACTCACTCAACTCCGATACCCACACACCCACTACCATCCGCAACGCCACGTCTCCCACGCAACCACTCCACCACAACTGACTGAAAAAACCACTTTGAATGTTTAAGATCTAAACCCATAGGTGGTACACTGACGTTTTTAAACAAAATGAAATGAACACTAATTTCAGAAAATTTGAATAGAATGAGACACATGTTCAATTTGTTTATATTCGCAGATGCGAAATGCTAGACATGTTCCACGAAATGCTCTAAAAAATACAAGTTGTTAGACGTGACCAAAGTCCAACGAGGCATACAGATATCTACTTCCTCTTCCTCCCTCGCACGATCATATTACGCAACATACACACTACACACACACAAGTACAGTAACCGCACCCCCACACACACCCGAACACACACCACACCACACATATAGATATAGACTAATACATTCACGCGCGCTCCCTGCATTGCATGCACGATCTTCATTCTGTCACTCTCTCTCTTCACACTTCAAACACACACACACACAACACACATACAAACACACCCACACCCCACACACACACCCACACACACACCTCGCGCATGCGCGCGCGCCAGCGCGGCACACCATTATGTCAGAAGTGACATTTGTCACAAATGGATTGGAACCACATATGATAATGTACGAGTCGGACTGACTCTGTCAATACACGTGCCTTTCATCTACTTTGCTAATATATCTACTTGTTGCGCCCAGGTGGAGCAACACCATGGAGATTATCGTTTATCAACCCCACAATCATACTGACACCTCTCGCATGAACCGGTCCTCCGCTTCTCTCCTTACACATCCATATTAGAATAGCGTAATATAGTATTTAGTTGAAAAACAACAAACAACCAAACGAAACCCTGACAACGACGACAAGAATGGTTTAAAATGCCTTAGAACACACAACACACCCCAACACACAGCACAAAACAACACACACACACACACGCCACCCACCAAACACTGCACACACGCAAACCACACCACACAGCCACAACACGCAACACAACCAACACGCCACAGCACACTACACAACACACTACCAATCACACATATAACACCACATCTGTCGACATTCCTCGCTCTTCGCGCGCTTTTCGCTAAAACCGCGAGAAACCTACTCACAGACACCACGACACAGTCACCCACCTCACACATGCACATAGCAACCAAACGACGGCTCCACAGGGTTTTTTGTTATTTATTTGCGTTGTTTGAATATACTATTGACTTTTTACAGACAATAAGCATTGCTAATGACATGGTCGATCTACTTAACTCTTGACTCTAATGGAATTCTTGATACAGACCTCTCTCTCTCGCTCTCATGCGTCTGGTCTCGTGTCTCTGCTCTCCTCTCTACCTCATCAAACCACCACACACCCACCACACACACACACACCCACCCACACACAAATGTATCCCACACACACACACGCACACACGCACAGCACGCAACACACTAACGGCACGCAACAGGCTCCACACAAACACACCCACACACTACGACCACACACACACACCACACACACAAACACACCACACAACAAACACACACCACACACCCACACCAACCAACACACAACAACACATACACACAGCACACACACACACACACACGCACACACAACCACACACCACACACACACCGACCACACACACACACACACACCGATAGGTCTTTTTCGCCAAGAGTAATATTTTAAAACTCACTAGAGTATCAAAAAAGTAAGTTAAACACAACCATGTCAACTGAAGAGGCAAGTGCGGAGGGGATGAGGTATGGAGAGAGATGAGAACAGGACATGGGGCGTGTTAGAATGGGAGGGATGTGAGGCTATTTCCGTTAGGGGAGGGGGGGGGGAGGGGGGGGGGGGGGGGGGGGGGGGGAAGGCGGTGGTGGAGCTAGGTTTGTCATGCATGGCGTTCGAATCTGATCGGTGTAGATCATGGGCAGAAAACATAAGCTTGTGTGTGAGTGTGTGTGTGTGTGTGTGTGTGTGTGTGTGTGTGGTGTTGTGTGTGTGTTTGTGAGTGTGTGTGTCTGTGTGCGCGTGTGTGTGTGTATGCATGCGAGCATGTGGCGCGCGCGCGCGCGTGTGTGTTGTGTGTGTGTGTGTGTTGTGTGTGAAGAAATACAGTAAGATATGGGAACTGTTCATTCCACCTGTTAAGCAAGCAGTGTCACTGGTTTTTTCCTCCCTCGCTCCTCTGGACCTGATACCTGCATATACAAAGCGTTTGTAAGACGTGCTGTCGTCATTAGTTAGATGTTTAATTTGATGTTTTGCGTTGACCGTATTTTACGCAGTATTATGACCATCGTTTGGAACTGTACTGTTATTGAGGCCCCTTCAGAATGGGCCAATGGCGTTCTGATGAAAGATTCCATTCATTCATCCTCTAGGACCTGAAGTGGATCTGTAGTTTACGCAGAGTGCTGGCCCTTTGGGTGAGACAGTAACCCGGTTGATTCTGAGAACTTTGAAACACAGTTTGCTGGAGTAGAACAACCCACTAAGCAAGACAAACCTCCACTTTGAATTGTGTGGTTTTAAACACACACACACACACAAAAAAAAACAGGTTAAGAACAAACATAGAAGAAAAAAGGAAGGGAAACGGGAGACATATAACCATGGCAGCACGCTCCAGATCAGGGAACATTCCAGACACTCTACAGAGAAATATTGTCACGAAGAAAAAACGTATGGCAATAGATGCAGCACAGTTCAAATTCACAAAGAGGCTGAAATACTCTACATTCACTAAAAGGCTCCTCAAACACTCTACATTCACAAAGCAGGCTCAAACACTCTACATTCACACAGAGGCTCAAACACTCTACTTCACAAAAAAGGCTCAAACACTACATTCACAAAGAGGCTCAAACACTCTACATTCACAAAAGGGGCTCAAAACACTACATTCACAAAGAGGCTCAAACACTCTACATTCACAAAAAAAGGCTCAAACACTCTACATTCACAAAGAGGCTCAAACACTCTACATTCACAAAGAAACTCAAACACTCCTACATTTACAAAAGGCTCAAACACTCTACATTCACAAAGAAGCTCAAACACTCTACATTCACAAAAAAGCTCAAACACTCAACATTCACAAAGAGGCTCAAACACTCTGCATTCACAAAGAGGCTCAAACACTCTACATTCCAAAAAAGGCTCAAAAAAACTCTACAGAAATGTGCGTAATGATATATTTTGAAAAGAAGACCTACAGTTAAATCTCTCTCTGTACAATGAAAGTTCTAGTTATTTTTCCAGCCATGCAACGTCGTCATCACAATATATTCAAATGATTTGCTGTACGGTGTACATTTGATTACTTTAACGTCAGTACCAGACATTCAGTTTTCCATGATTACTTCTAAGTCAGTACCAGAGGAATTGTGAAATGTCTCTTCTGATGTTCTGGTAACACCAGTGACTGTCTCCTCCGTACGTCATTCCTTTCAAGACGAATTAGTACTGTTCAGGCCTTCTTCCTGCTTTAGAAAAGTAGGAAGTACCATGTACTTACAGTTTCCTTCTCCTACATCAGGTATGCAATAACAAGAAAATTGCAAGTTGAGGTTTGTAGATCACGAAGAGAGAGAGAGAGAGACAGACAGACAGACAGACAGACAGACAGACAGAAAAAAACCCTCGTTCCTCCACACGCAATAAATTATAATCTTCTTTTGACGCCAAAGAATCACCCTATCAGACAGTTCGGGGTCGCTCTTCAATCTTGCACTCCCATCTGGGTATTTTTCCCCCCGGAAGACATCAGCAATCTTGTGTCACGGACTATATCGTCAGCGCCTCTCTCCTTACGGGGCAATCTTGACAAGCTATCAGAACCTGCAGACATGTGCAATTATTTATTTAGGCAATGACTTTGTTTTGCCCGCTGTTGGGATTAAGGGTCCCTGGACAGAAAGTTTCCCAGGAGAAAAAAGATTCCGTCAACAAAATGACAAAAAGACGGCGAGCAAACAAACTGAACTAAATAAACAGCAGAAGAAACCTGTGCATCAATAGATAAGCGTTGTTTTTCTGTCGTTCTTCCTCTTGTTTTCCTCCTCTTTCTTTCTTTTTTTTCTTTATTTGTTTTTTTTTTTCCTTTTTTTCATTATTTATTTTATTTGTTATTTGTTGCGTGCTGGACAAGTGAAAACGTTACTCTTACTTGATTTAAACCAAAAGGCTGGATCTCTCTCTTTCTCTCTCTCGCTCTTCTCTCTCTCACCCTCTCTCCGTCTCTCTCTCCTCCTCCTCATTCGTCTCTCTCTCTCCTCTCTCTCTCCTCCTCCTCTCTCTCATCCCTCCTCTCTCTCTCTGTGTGTGTTTGCACAATACTTCAAGCTTTAGTAAAGCCTCATCTGCTAAGCCATGGAATATAATAAAACGATAGAAACGACTTATTCAGAATGCAGAGGGCACTGGGACGTATTCTAACCAAAAAAAAAAAAAAATAAACGTGATTTAAACTGTGTTTGTGGCCCTAACTCTCTCTCTCTCTCTCCCTCTCTCTCTCTCTCTCTCTCTCCCCCCCCCCCCCCCCCCCCCCCCCCCCCCCCACCCCCCCCCCCCCCCCCCCCCCCCGCTCCCTCACTCACTCTCTCTCCTCCTTCTCTCTCTCTCTCTCCCCACACACACATACACACACACACACACACACACACCACACACACAAACATACAGAATCGCGCGCACCCCCACCCCTCACATACACACACACACATTATCATTCAGGTCGAGGTTAGTGGAAACACAGCGTAGAGATTTTGACTAGGGTTAACTAGTTTCTTGTTTTGGGATAGATTCAGATTCATGAATCTTCTTTTTTCTTCTTCTTCTTTTTCTTATCACAAACACTATGGGGGATGAAGAACAGATTTTTTTTTTTCTGGATTCGTTGCTTGTCTTGATCTGGTTTTGTTGCTTTTTCTTTTGTTGTTTCATTTATCCATCAGCTGAAAATCATGCATAGCGTGGTCTCAAAATTTAGCAGATGTGATGTTGCGTATATGGACTAGTCCGCACGCAGTGACGCCTCCTTGATGAAAACTGAAACTGTTGTTGTTGTTGTGATGATGTTTGTGATGGGTGTTGGTTGTTTCATGTCGTTGTTCAATGTATGCGTGTATTTATCAAATGCAATGTTTCTCTCTAATTGTGTTCGTTTTTAAACACCTTGCCCATCGGTGCAAGTTCTTCACTTTTCCGGATGACCAAATATCATAATAATGGGAAGCGAAATGAATTAATGAGTTTAATGGGGACATTCTTGACATGTTATGAAAGTCACACTCTAGAAATTACGAGAGAATGGCTAGATTTTAAAGTTTTTAAAGTTTTCCAGAGAACCAACGAACAAACAATCAAAACAAAGCAATTCCTAATCGTTGCATTTCCCTGTTGTCCGCCGAAACCGTTATGACAGGTAAGGGCGAGCATATCCCTAAAGGGGTTGATCCACTGTCCGCCACTTTCCCAACACCTTGCAGAGTGACAAACTGGCGATCGACTTTCGTGTTTGTTCCGGCTCAAGCACTCCTTTGTTTCAGACAGGGCGACCACTCTCTCAAGCAGCAAAATTTCCTTGGCACTGCTTATGTAGAAAATAAAAGTAGGAAAAAAGAAATACTGGCAGATCGCACCTTTGAATTCAGCCAGCCAGTCAGAACTGATGTTTTGAGTGTGGCCGCGTTGGCATTGCAAGCAATCGACAGAATATGGGATTGCGGATTGAAGAAGGAATACACCGACCTTGTAACACGAATGAAAAAAAAATGATAAGTTTCATTTTGCGTTTGATTGTGTTCAAAACTTAAAGCTATACATATCATTGCTTTATATCAACGCGTCTTTAAAAAGCAAATCCATGTTTAAAGTTCCTTTTTTTTTTTTTTTTTTACCTTAAGTAGTCCTTTGCGGAAATGCGTACTGAGCTTGTATAGGTTCATAAAATGGAGGGGTTGTTTTTTTTTTTTAAAAAAGGCAAAGAAAAAAAAACACGTATATGTAATATTGTTCGATCTAGTTCGTGTCACGGACTTGTTTGACTTGTGTCATTAAAGACTTCTGAAGAAGTTAACACTTCGTATGACTCTATTGTTATTGTTCTTTTTGTCTTGTAATTCGATTCCGTTCAGACTGTTTCATTCAAGAAGATAACTTTTTAGTCAGTGACATCATCCGCCGTATTTTCAAAAACAGCGTGAAAGGAAATAAACTTGTTGCTGTTGCTGTTGTCGTTTATATTTTGTTGTTGTTGTTGTTGTTGTTGAGAGGTGAGTGTAAAGTAAAGACCAGCAACGAACTCGGAGCTATGTGGTCAGAACTCACCTCCCACTTCAGCCACCTTCCCACCTATCGTTCTCGTTACTACTGACATCATGTGCGGCACTTTCTTCACTGCCTCACACACCTAGGTGTAAATCAGGTAACAATAACACAAACTGGCAACTTCTTTTTTTTTCTGCCTTCTTTTCCATCCTTTTCTTATTGCTTTTGTATAGTTTTTTTTTTTTGTTTTTTTTTTTTTTTGTCAGTAGGGTTGTGCTGATGCTGTTTTTACTGGTTGTGTTGCTGTTGTTGTTGATCTTAATCTTGTAGATGTTCGTGTCCGTCATCGAGCGGTTGTAAACTTGTCTTTTGTTGCTCTTGCTCTCTTCTTTTTTCATCATCTCTTTCCTCCTTTTTTTCTTGGCTTTTTTTTTTTTTTCTTCTTCGTGTTCTTAGTCTTGATGTCGTTGCTGCTCTTGATGTGACTGTTGTTGCTGCTGCTGCTGCTGCGGCTTTGCCTCGTTTTCTTCGTCTTCTTTTCCTCCTTCTTCTTCTTATGTTTGTTATTTCTCTTCATTTTCTTTATCGCCTTCTTCTCTCTTTCTTCCTTCTCTTCTTCTCTTTCCCCCTCTTCTTCTTCTTCTTCTCGTTCTTGTTGTTGTTGTTCTTCTTCATCTTCTTCAACTTCTTCTTTCTAACTCTTTAGGTTCTTCCTCTTGTTCTTCTTCTTGTTTTTTCTTCTTCAGCTTCTTCAGTCCCGGTGTGCGGCTTTTGTGGTCGGCTGGGCTATAAACAACATGACTGGGTGACTTCTTCATCTTTCTCCTTCTTGTTGTGATTCCCCTGTGTGTCTTCTTCTTCTTCCTCTTACCTCTTCCACTTCGTCTTTCTCCTCTCCACCCAGCGCCAGACACTCCCAACCAGTCTAATCTTCCCTCCTTAAAAACGGTTAAACTTTGTCGACGCAATATATTTCAGAACGTATCACTTCAACAGTGACGTTAACCGTTCAATAAATCGATGAATCATGACGTTTTACGGCCTTCGTCGTTTCCACTCCAAACACGCGCGGAACTTTTAAACCAGCTTGTTGACGGGCTGTTTTAAAGCCGTTTCAACGTCAGATTGGCAGCGCTCGTCGGAGGCGCTGCGCCGAAAAGAGTTACCGGTCGTGAAGGGGAAGGAGTTAAGTGGAGGGGATAAAAAGGGTTAATGGGCCTGTTTTCTCCGCGGACGCTATAAACCTGTTTTACCTCCCCACCCCCCACCACCCCTGACCCTATCGCAAGAGCCGCTACCACTTTCAGATCTAACAGAGAAGCAGGGAGGTGGTAGTGGTGTGGGTAAGAGCTGGGGCTGTGGCTGGGGGCTTAGACGGGGGATGGAAGGGGGGGTGGAAGGGGAGGTGGTGGAGATGGAGGTGGTGGAGGGGTGGGGGTTGGGGGGAGTGGGGTCAAGGTATTGTGGTAACGGTTTTGGTGGACGGCGTGGTCAGAGTGGGGCTGAAAAGGTAGAAGAATTTTGCCTGCGGGTGATTTTATTCGTTATTTTTTGTTTTTGAATGCTTTTTTTTTTTTTCTTATCAAATGAACGGTGAACGGAGAACTCTCTCTCTCTCTCTCTCTCTCTCTCTCTCTCTCTCTCTCTCTCTCTCTCTCTGAGAGTGCTGTAAACATGTACACATGTGCATGCGTGTATGTTTGTGTATGTGTGTGCGTGTGTGTTTGAGAGAGGGAGGGAGAGAGAGGGAGGGAGGGAGAGACAGACAGACAGACAGAGACAGACAGACAGACAGACACAGACCGACCGACCGACCGACACATGACAGACAGATAGATACAGAAAATGAGAGACAGACAGACAGAGACAGAGACAGACAGACAGACAGACAGAGACAGAAACATAGAAAAACAAACGGAGAGAAAGAGAATGAATAAAAATCCCGTCACATTATATACCATACATATATACCCATATATATATAACTTATATACCCATTTACTTACCACACACACACACACACACACACACACACACACACACACACACCAAGGACTTGAGGATGTTAAATGTGACAGGTGTCGCGGTAGTCTCACTTTTTACAGTTCTCCATCGGTACCGACAAATGTTTATTCCAATATCCTCTACCACCCAGCGACAAAATATTCCTTACACTACAGCCATGACTCATTACTCCCCTCCCCCTCCCCCCCCCCCCACCCTCTCTCTCTCTCTCTCTCTCTCTCTCTCTCTCTCTCTCTCTCTCCTCTCTCTCTCTCTCCCACGAAAACAAAAGAGTCAACATTCCTGGCAGAGCGGTGCAGATGAGAATGTACATTTCGTTCAGTTTGGGTAAGAAGATGACAAAAGGGGGCGAGAACCCAGCCCGGCGCCTGTGGAACGTCTGATCGGAGAGACCGCCCTCTGAGGTCTACCTACGTAATGGAAATTAATGGCAGAACAACTGCGAAGGTTTATCTTTGAACGGGGACGCTTTGAGGACGGAGAAAATAGCGCTGGATGATAACATTTTTCTGTCGAAAGGAAGGCTGGAGTGCCAGCTAGTGGCAAATATGCAAACAATCGTCTGTCTGCCATTTTGGTGTGGATGTGGGGGGGGGGGGGGGGGGGGGGGGGGGGGGGGGGGGGGGGGGGGATTAGTGAGGAAGGTTAGCAGCTGTGGCAGTTCTGGCCTGCCTTCCTACTGGCGGCGCCGGGGAAGATTGGAAGTCGGTGGGATTAAAACGTCGTTCGTCGTTTGTTTCGTGACGGCAGTGCCTGCGTCATAAGTTGTGTGGGATGTGCATGTATGAATGTGTGT
>JADBJO010005000.1:172500-177454 GCA_016801955.1 Conus betulinus
AGAGAGGATTGAGAGTGTGAGGAGAGAGGGAGATAGAGAGAAGGTGAGAGGGCTCTTTGTTATGTAGACATGTTTGTATATAATGAGTGGTAATGAAGTGTGTGGGGTGATTTAGGGGGGGGGAGAGAGAGAGATAGATAGAGAGAGGAGAGATGGATAGAGAGATAGAGTGAGAGAGAGAAGGTGAGAGGGCTCTTTGGTATGTAGTACCATGTTTGGTATATATAAGTTAATTACCACATGTGTGTGTGTGAGGGTGAGGGGGGGGTGGAGTCGATAGAGAGGAGAGAGATTCTATAGAGAGAGAGCATAGAGAGAGAATAAGAATGTGAGAGGGCTCTTTTGGTATGTAGAACATGTTTGTATATAAATGTAGTGAATAACAGCATGTGTGTGTGTGAAGGGGGGGGGGGTAGAGAGCGAGAGATTTTTTGGAGAGAGAGAGAGGGGAGAGAGGAGAAGGTGAGGGAAGGGCTCTTTGGGGGGGGGGGGGGGGGTTTGTATATAAAGAGTTGAATAACAGCATGTGTGTGTGTGGGGGGAGGGGGGGGAGAGGGAGGGGGAGAGAGAGGGGAGGATAGGGGAGGGGGGAGAGATGAGTAGAAGGGAGGGTGGGGGGCTCTTTGGTATGTAGAACATGTTTGTAATATATAAATGAGTGAATAACCGCATGTGGTGTGGGGTGGGGGGGGGGGGGGGGGAGAGAGAGAGAGAGAGGGGAGAGAGAGGAGAGAGAGGAGAGAGAGGTGAGAGGGCTCTTTGGTATGTAGACATGTTTTGTATATAAATGAGTGAATAACAGCCATGTTTGTGAGTGTGTGGGGGGGGGGGGGGGGGAGAGAGAGGAGAGAGAGAGAGAGAGAGAGAGAGAGAGAGAGAGAAGGTGAGAGGGCTCTTTGGTATGTAGACTGTTTGTATATATATTGAATAATGCATTGTGGTATGCGGGGGGGTTGGGTGGGAAGAGGAGGCGGGAGAGGCATGTGTGTGTGTGAGGGGGAGGGGGGGGGGGGAGATAGAGATAGAGAGAGAGAGAGATCGAGAGTAGAGAGAGAGCGAGAGAGAGAGAGAGCAGGTGAGAGGGCTCTTTGGTATGTAGACATGTTTGTATATAAAATGAGTGAATAACAGCATGTGTGTGTGTGAGGGAGAGGGAGAGAGAGAGAGAGAGAGAGAGAGAGAGAGAGAGAAGGTGAGAGGGCTCTTTGGTATGTAGACATGTTTGTATCTAAATGAGTGAATAACAGCATTGCAATCAAACTGGGTGGGGTTTTTTCGACTTACCTGTCTAAGTAGTCACCCTGTCTGTAGTGTTGTATTGCCTCGTGTAACTTTATCATTCCGAGTTTCCTTCCCCAAGGAGACTGCGCTCCTACGGAGCTATGAAAACCCTGCAGGACTAAGCACTGCTTTCATATAATTGATAGGTCACGAGTTGAGAGACAACGGTTCTGAGAGCGTGGTGATACGGCGAGGGTCAAGGTCTTCTAACACGGGTCAGTTGGTATGTGACCCTACCTTAAAGTCATGCTCTTTGAAACGGCGGTATTGAATGGAATGGAAGTGTGGTTTACCGAGTAGGTCAGATGACTGGGATGCACGGTAGACCTTCCAGAATGGGAGAACCGCCCAGAGAGCATCAGGAAAAGTGGCACGAGACTGGATATATTGTTTTCCACTCAGGTTCATCAAAACCAATGACTCTGATCGATCTTACTTGCCCAACGAAAGCAGAATGGAGCAAGCGCATATATATATATATATATATATATATATATATATATATATATATATATATATATATATATATACAAGACTGAGACGTATGCCGGTTTGGCTAGCAGCTTGAGGGAATCTTGGCTTCCAGACCCGGGTTCTCGCTATAGAGGTTGGAGCAAGGGGACTTGTGGACTCATCAGCCTGTCATCTCATGAAACTGCTCGGGAAACAGCTCGGGGGGGGGGCAAGAAGGGGGGACAGAACCGTGAAGGGAATGGCAGAGGCAGCTGAAAAGAGTTCCAGCTGAATCTGGTCGAGGAAGAACAAAAGTGAACTTTAACATGCTTAAATTTCATCATGCTTAAATTTCCCAAATTAAAACAAGTGTGCGTCTTAAAAAAAAAAAAAAAAAAAAAGAAATAAAAAAAAAAAAAAAAAAGCACGCCTTGAGGCGTCCACCATCCAAAAACGTGAGAATTCGAATCTCGACAGGCAGAAAAAAAAAATAGTCGGCAGCAGAAGGGCATCTGGGAGTCATGACTTGGATGCGGGCCCGGCCCCCTTAGAACGTAAGGAGTTCAGGGTGGAAACACTTGTCCGAGGGGTTTCTTCTCTGAAGACCTGCTGTCAAGCTCTCCCTAGAGTTTCTTTCAGCATGCGGCTTTTGAAACTGCTTCCGTACTGATGGTCACGATGTGATCATACCCTGAGTCATAGCCTTTCAAACATCGGTGTTTAATACGCAGATATATATATATATATACGCTACCGCCCATGGAAAACTTGTCAGCTGTCATCATTGTTCTGTCACATGTATAATGGGAGGGGCTGTCATCATTGTTCTGTCACATGTATAATGGGAGAGGCTGTCACCATTGTTCTGTCATATGTATAATGGGAGGGGCTGTCATCATTGTTCTGTCACATGTATAATGGGAGGGGCTGTGTCATCATTGCTCTGTCATAATTATGTATAATGGGAGGGGCTGTCATCATTGTTCTGTCATAATTATGTATAATGGGAGGGGCTGTCACTATTGTTCTGTCATATGTATAATGGGAGGGGCTGTCATCATTGTTCTGTCACATGTATAATGTGAGGGACGGAGGCGGCAAAGGGAGGGGAGAAGGGGTAGGAAGGGACGAGGCAAACGGGGCAAAGTTGGGGAAGTGGGGGGGGGGGGGGGGGGGGGGGGGGGGCGGGGGGCATAGGGTCGTGTGTACAAACTCTTGTGTCGGATAGTCGAGGATTTAAAAGTATGTGGGTTCTAAAGTGTAGATTGTTTGACTGCAGTACAGCGTAGCTCTCCCCCCACATGAAAACTGTGCGTCGATGGTTGACAGTGATTGGTCGAGCGGTCCATGTCGTCGGCCATTACCATGTGACAGTAACTTAAAGGCTTGACATGGGTGCCCAGACAAAAGGGAGGATTTTGGAAACTGCATTTGCGCTGGTTCTGAACAACGTTTGCATGTGTTGATATTTTAAGAGTAACTTCACTGTGCTTCTGCGTTGAAAAATGTGGCTGAAAAGTGGCGCTTCGAGAGATAAATGCCACCGTTTTGAGTCAGTTTGTGATGACAGTTTTATTACAACAATATCTGCCCAATGTGTGTCAAATGTTCTGCACGATAAAATTGTGAAGACCTCTTTCTGTGTTTTAGAGTGGGTGTAGTGTGCATACTCGCTTTTCACACGCAAGCACGCACGTGCGCGCTCGCTCGCACGCGCGCGCGCGCGCGCGGGTGCACACACACACACACACACACACACACACAACAACACACACACACACACACACACACACACACACGCACACTTACTGACTGACTGAAACCATTTACTGTCAGATTAACATAGTGTTGTACTGACATTTTAAAAGGATAAAACCTAAATGAATTAAAAGAGAAAACGAGAATAATACAAATAACATCTGAACACATAAACAAAAGCATAAAGGAAAAATTAACAGGGAAACATTTAACATGTGTAAGTAGCACACGCACGCACGCACGCACGCACGCACGCACGCACGCACGCACACACACACACACATTTCAAATACACGGATACTCCCCAAAAGCAGATGTTTGACTATAAATAACATGAAAGAACCAGAAACGCTCTTCATGAAAAAAGTAAGGTCGTTTTGCAATAAAAAAAAAAATGTAACTTTAAAATGGGCTTTTCTCAAGAGATGACGCCATCTTGGTTCCATGCATGACGTTTATAGTACACAGCTGTCTCCGCAGCGTCTCTCCTCTTTTGCCCACTCAGATTTTGAAGTCCGCTCTGTGTTCACATAAGGTCGTGGTTTGCGTTCTCAGTCTTCACCACCCACACACACACACACACACAAACACACACACACAACACACACACACACACACGAAACGTAGGGTGTCCAGTTACGCCATAGATTTTATATTGCAAGCGTGTCGCAGAGCGTGACTGCTGCGCATGTGTACAAAGGTTTTTTTGGGGGTTTTTTTCCATGTGGAGCTATTTTCATGAAAGATTTATGCATCAGTGTAACACAGTCGAACAACAAATTGTCACAGATTGCATAAACATCGCTATGTCTCTCAGTCGTTATTCAGAGGACCACACATGGAAATGAACAAAAAAGCAACAACAACAACAACAACAACAACAACAACAACACCAACAACAACAACAAATTGCAAAGATAGAAATGAAATACCTTCCAAAATTAATAAAAAACACATCAACGATTTCAGAGCACGTATTAAGTTAAACCGTTAACCACAGAAGAACTGAACAAATAAAACAAGCATAAAAGATGAAATGAAAAAACAAAACAAAAAACACCATTTTTACGTAATAGAAACCGTGAACATCCAATTAATGCCTTTCCCCCTCTTTCATCCGAAGTCTGTATGCGTCCCTGCTACCGACAAGGAGTGGTAAATGGATTCTGACGCACTCGCCCTGCGCGCAACAATACACCGTCCCTCAGAAAACGAACAATCTTCCTCTGAAGACCAAGCCTGGCTCTTTTCGGTCCGAACACGAAAGACGCACTGATGTGACATAGGTATAACAAAGATGTCGCTGACCCTATGCGCCCTCCCAGGGGAAAAAAAAAATAAAAAAGGTAAGAGTGGTTTGAAAGGCAGCAAGGGTGTAACACGCAGAGGTTGCCTTTGTTGATTCCTACAATGCTGTACAGGAGTGATTGAACAAGAACCGCCTGTGTGGTGAGGAGAGCTG
>JADBJO010005001.1:0-5000 GCA_016801955.1 Conus betulinus
TGAGATCAATAGAGGAGGGTGAGATACTAGTGGCCGAGATCAATAGAGGAGGGGGACTAGCTGGCCGAGATCAAAAGAGGAGGGGAGAGACTAGTGGGAGATCAATAGAGGAGGGGAGACTAGTGGCCGAGATCAATAGAGGATGGGAGACTAGTGGCAATCAATAGAGGAGCGGCGAGGAGAGACTAGTGGCCGAGATCAATAGAGGAGGGGGAGACTATTGAGAGATCAACATAGAGGAGGGGAACCTAGTGGCCGAGATCAATAGAGGAAGGGTGAGAAGAGACTATGGGGCCGAGATCAATAGAGGAGGGGAGACTAGTGGCCGAGATCAATAGAGGAGGGGAGACTAGTGGCCGAGATCAATAGAGGAGGGGAGACTAGTGGCGAGATCAATAGAGGAGCTGGGGACTAGTGGCCGAGATCAAAGAGGAGGGGAGACTAGTGGCCGAGATCAATAGAGGAGGGGAGACTAGTGGCTGAGATCAATAGAGGAGGGAGACTAGTGGCTGAGATCAAATAGGGAGGGGAGACTAGTGGGCTGAGATCAATAGAGGAGGGTGACTCTTGGGAGATCAATAGAGGAGGTGGACGAGTGGCCGAGATCCATCTTCTGGAGAGAAGTCTCCAGGCTCTGGATGGTGGGACTCCAGAGCGGGGTGTGGAGAAGCGCCACCTGGCGGTTGTCTTCAAGCTCAGGTGAGCACTCAGTGGCCACACTGCCAACATGCGGAGTCCTGAGACAGTGGCTGAGCCAGATGAGGGCCCTCCCTAGCCAAGACGCTTTACGGGGTTCGAGGTAGGTGTGTGTGTCAAAAGTGGTGTGAACCGTGTGTAGTGGCCGAGATCCACGGTTGTGTGTGTGGGTGTGTGTTGTGTGTGTGTGTGTGTGTGTGGCCTGTGTGTGTGGTGAGGAGGAGGCCAGTCCTGGCCCGATGTTACGATCCACCAGGAGCTTTCCTAGTGGCCGTCATCAATACAACACCGCTCGAGGCCAGTCCTAGCAGATGTCACGGACCACCAAGAGACTTTCCGCCTCATCATAGAGGATTGAGACAACAAGTTGAGCCAGTCACCAGAGGAGGGCATGATGAGTGGTTAGATCGAAAAAGAGGAGGGGAGGGAGACTGGTTTCAAGATCCCATCAGAGGAGGGGGAGGACTAGTGGCTGAGATCAATACCCAGAGAGGAGGTTTGCTGTGGGAGTTGGGAAGACTTGGACCGAGATCGGTAGAGGAGGGGAGACAAGGGATGCGTTTCAATAGAGAGGGGAGCTCAAGTGGCTGAGACACTGCAGGTGACTTTAGGTACTAGGCCTCTGTTGACAACTGGGGGTGGTTATCGACAAGGTAGCGTAAAGACAGCCGGATTAAAGCCTTTTCGAAATCGTATCATCATTCTCTTAAGCATTAGACCTCATTCTAGACTGAATGGCCCTTTAGCTTAATCAACATCGAACATTAGAAATGTTGTTCCAGAGTAGTGGTTCTTTGTTCCCTGCTGGAGTCGTGTCCTCAATTTGTTCTCAGGCAGATGGTCACAGTGTTTGGTTGTTTTCAGGGTCACCTGTATCGGTGAAGTCATAGCGGGCCTGTCGTTGGATGTTCCTTGGCAGCAAACAAGAGAATTGTGACGAGGTCTATCCATCTTCTGCCAGAGAAGTCTCCAGTAAGCTGGATGGTTGCCTCCAGAAGGGGGGTTAGTCAGGGGTGTCTGGCATTTGTCTTCAAGCTAAGGTGTTCGTCCTGTGCCACACTGCCCCACCTTCGTCGTCAGTGAAAATCTCCTCCGGTCACCTGAACCTCCCGGACCTAGACAGGGGTATCAGCCTACCGGGGAGGGCCGGGGGGGGGGGGGGTGGCGGGATCAGCCGGGCAGGGGTGTGTGGTTTGTGCCTGCCGCTTGAGGCCAGTCCTGGCCAGATGTCACGATCCACCCTGAGCTTTCCGCCTTTCCACGCGTCAGCCAAAAAAACAAGCTTGAGGCCAGTCCTGGCCAGATGTCACGATCCACCAAGAGCTTTCCGCCTCTCCACGCGTCATTGCACAACAAGCTTGAGGCCAGTCCTGGCCAGACGTCACGATCCACCAAGAGCTTTCCGCATTTCCACGCGTCATTGCACAACAAACAGCTGCCCAAGTGGGGTAGAAGAATACGGACTGGAGGGGAGGGGGGAGGGGGATCAGAGAGAGTGGAGGAGGGAGAAATGAGAAGGAAGAAAGGGGAGTGGGAAAGCTGGGACATGTGTGGCCTTTGGAAGAGAGCCAGGGTCAGACAGGACGATCCGCGGGAGCCGTCGACTTGGGAGACACCGAGGACCGTTGAGACAGTGTTGGAAAGAAGGCATTCTTCTTGCTGTCTCCTTGATGACCATCCAGATAAAAAGGTCTGCCACTCTGCTGTGGGCACTCCATGAACTTCCACCCGTCTGTGTGGAAATGAGTCAGTGTCTGACCTTTGGAAAAAGCTTTCTGTATAGAAATGCCGTCCTTTTTCTTCATTTTTCTTGTTTTATTTTTTCTTACTGTTTATGCAGGGGGGATTTTTGTTACAGCATGACGTCCGAACAGCTCCGCCCATCAGCCAACACTTAACACCGTGATGATCCGTAATACACAGATTAGGGCAGGCGTGACCTTTCAAATGAGAGTAATTGCCCTATATATTTAGTTTAATCAATGCAAATGGTAGGCATCAGAACACCCTTTTCCCCTATCTTTCCCGCCCACCCTCACCCCCTCCTTTCCCGCGCAAAGAACAAAGCCTATCGCTCCATGTGTGACAAGCCGGTCGGCTGAATCACACACACCGGTGATGTTCACAACACAGCTGTGTGTTTATATTGCAGCGACGTGTACAGGCTACTGAAACATACCGTCTCGGCAGGGCCAGACAAGAAATGCAGCTAGCCTTAGATATTAATCTTAGAAAAAAGGCAACTGATTGCTCTCTCTGTCTGTCTGTCTCTCTCTCTCTCTCTCTCTCTCTCTATCTCTCTCTCTCTCTCTGCATGCGTCCCATTCTGTGTGTGTGTGTGTGTGTGTACGTGTGTGTGTGTGTGTGTGTGTGTGTGTGTGTGTGTGTGTGGTGTGTGTGTGTGTGTGCATGAGTGCGTGCGTATGTGTGTGCTCGCATGCGGCGCGCTGCGCGCGTGTGTGTGTGTGTGTGTGTGTGTGTGTATATATATATATATATAGATATATATATATATATATATATATATATATATATATATATATATATATTATGGTGCGTGCGTGCGTGCGTGCGTGCGTGTGTGTGTGTGTGTGTGTGTGTGTGTGTGACAGAGACACAAAGAGACAGAGAGAGAAAGATAGAAAGGTTAGTGCTTTGATTACGTCAATATGCACTTATCAAACCTGTTGTCACTGAGAGTTTATTACCACAATATATGGAATGATCCAAAACAACTTCTTCATCTTAATAGATCAGTTCTACAGTCCCACAAGTCCTTCATGGTTACACTGACAATGGACACGCATGAATGTAAAATGTAACCTCACGCCTGGCTTGATAAGACCCACTGACCTAAAAATAAAGACCCTTTCCCATGCCTGATATCCCTCCCTCGCAAACCTGCCAATACCCACTTCTCACTGTCAGTACCCACTTCTCACTGCCAGTACCCACTTCCCAGTGCCAGTATCCCACTTCCCAGTGCCAGTATCCACTTCTCACTGCCAATACCCACTTCTCACTGCCAATACCCACTTCTCACTGCCAATACCCACATCTCACTGCCAATACCCACCACTTCTCACTGCCAATACCCACATCTCACTGCCAATACCCACTTCTCACTGCCAATACCCACATCTCACTGCCAATACCCACTTCTCACTGCCAATACCCACTTCTCACTGCCAATACCCACTTCTCACTGCCAATACCCACTTTTTCACTGTCAGTACCCACTTCTCACTGTCAGTACCCACTTCTCACTGCCAGTACCCACTTCCCAGTGCCAGTACCCACTTCCAGTGCCAGTACCCCCACTTCTCACTGCCAGTACCCACATCTCACTGCCAGTACCCACATCTCACTGCCAATACCCACTTCTCACTGCAATGCCCACTTCTCACTGCCAATACCCACTTCTCACTGCCAATACCCACTTCTC
Organism: Conus betulinus; assembly: GCA_016801955.1. Lineage (NCBI taxonomy): Eukaryota > Metazoa > Mollusca > Gastropoda > Neogastropoda > Conidae > Conus > Conus betulinus. Next base: position 4,142 of record JADBJO010005001.1, read on the forward strand.
GCTGTCAGTACCCACATCTCACTGCCAGTACCCACTTCTCACTGCCAATACCCACTTCTCACTGCCAATACCCACTTCTCACCGTCAATACCCACTTCTCACTGCCAATACCCACTTCTCACTGCCAATTCCCACTTCTCACTGCCAATACCCACGTCTCACTGTCAGTACCCACTTCTCACTGCTAATACCCACTTCTCACTGCTAATACCCACTTCTCACTGCCAATACCCACTTCTCACTGCCAATACCCACTTCTCACTGTCAGTACCCACTTCTCACTGCCAATACCCACGTCTCACTGTCAGTACCCACTTCTCACTGCTAATACCCACTTCTCACTGCCAATACCCACTTCTCACTGCCAATACCCACTTCTCACTGCCAATACCCACGTCTCACTGTCAGTACCCACTTCTCACTGCCAATACCCACGTCTCACTGTCAGTACCCACTTCTCACTGCTAATACCCACTTCTCACTGCCAATACCCACTTCTCACTGTCAGTGCCCACTTCTGACTGTCAGTATCCACTTCTCACTGCCAATACCCACTTCTCACTGTCAGTGCCCACTTATCACTGCCAATACCCACTTCTCACTGTCAGTGCCCACTTCTCACTGTCAGTGCCCACTTCTCACTGTCAGTACCCACTTCTCACTGCCAATACCCTCTTCTTACTGTTAGTAACCACTTCTCACTGCCAATACCCACTTCTCACTGTCAGTACCCACTTCTCACTGCCAATACCCACGTCTCACTGTCAGTACCCACTTCTCACTGCCAATACCCTCTTCTCACTGTTAGTACCCACTTATCACTGCCAATACCCTCTTCTCACTGTTAGTACCCACTTAT
>JADBJO010005001.1:7500-17500 GCA_016801955.1 Conus betulinus
CTCACACTGTCAGCCCCACAGCCCCACAGCCCCAAACTATACCAGTATTGGGAACTCACACTGTCAGCCCCACAGCCCCAAAACTATAGCAGTATTGGGAACTCACACTGTCAGCCCCACAGCCCCAAACTATACCAGCATTGGGAACTCACACTGTCAGTCCCACAGCCCCAAACTATAGCAGTATTGGGAACTCACACTGTCAGCCCCACAGCCCCCACAGCCCCAAACTATACCAGTATTGGGAACTCACACTGTCAGCCTCACAGCCCCAAAACTATACCAGTATGGGAACTCACACTGTCAGCCTCACAGCCCCAAACTATAGCAGTATTGGGAACTCACACTGTCAGCCCCACAGCCCCAAACTATACCAGTATTGGGAACTCACACACTGTCAGCTCCACAGCCCCAAACTCATAATCACATTTTCAGACTGCCAGACAACATAGCTTGATCATTGCTGCTTTTGGTTGTCTGGACTGTCCAATTCCACATTTGTTTTCCTCATTTTTTTTCTGTCTTTTTCTTTCGATTTCTTTGCACTACTTTCGTCTCGCTTCCCTTTTACTGTCCGGTTATTCCAGTTTGTGTACACGTGGATTCACCAGATTCCTTTTACTTCCAGTTATTCCAATCTGTGAACACGTGAATTCACCAGATCCCTCTTACTGTCCAGTTATTCCAATCTGTGCACACGTGGATTCACCACATTCCTTCATGTCCAGTTATTCCAATCTATGCACACGTGGGCTCACCAGATTCCAGCACAGTAGCGTATTTATTCCTCTGCTGGGTTGATAAGGAATGAGAATGTTAGTGCTGCTCTTGTTCCCTTTCTGACAAATACATGCATACATACATATATATCTATCCATCTACCTATTTATTTCTCTCTGTGCGTGTGTGCCGTGCGTGTGCGTGCGTGCGCGCGCGTGTGTGTGTGTGTGTTTCTACCTTCCAACTATCAATCTATCTGTCTGTCTGTCTACCTGTCTATCTATATTTGTCTCTGTGTGTAAATCTCTCTCTCTCTCTCTCTCTCTCTCTCTCTCTCTCTCTCTCTCTCTCTCTATATATATATATATATATATATATATATATATATATATATATATATATATTTACTTTGTCTGTCCTTTCCCATTTCCCTATTTAATTACTCACTCACCTTGTTCCAGCAGGATGAAATATTTGTTCCAATGCTATTAACTGTCGAGATCGATGTGTGTGTGTGTGTGTGTATGTGTGTGTGTGTGTGTGTGTGGTGTGTGTGTGTGTGTGTGTGTGTGTGTGTGTGTGTGTGTGTGTGTGTGTGTGATGTATGTATGTATGTGAACCTATGACATTGTGTGTGCATGTGTGTGCCAGCGTGTGCACAAGATAATGTCTACACACAGCTTTGGCATTGCAGCTTTGTGAAACTTGCTCTCTGCGCACACACTTAGGAAGAGGAATCAGGCTGCGAAGTCAGGGATTTGTGTTATAGCATTCATCCAGTTAACAAGATAGAGTTAAAATGTTAGAGTGATTTGTTTTACTCAAATTTACGTCCACCCACTGTTTAACTGGTGGTGAATGTTCATTTTTACCGTACTAAAAAGACATTGATTTTTTTTTCGGTATTATTGAAGCTACTGAAGAATGGCTCTGGTATAATTTGCCCTAGGCTTATGTACTAAAAAGTGCTCGTGCCCCAAGTAACTGACAAATTACCCTTGGTTTATGTACTAAAAAGACATTGATATTTTTCTCGGTATTTTTGAAGCTACTGAAGAATGGCTCTGGTATAATTTACCCTAGGCTTATGTACTTTTTAAGTGCTCGTGCCTCAAGTGACTGACAGTATTAGTAATAGAAATAGGGTGAAACCTGAAAAGATGTATAAACAACACTTAGACATACACAAGTCATATGCGGTTTCGCACACAACACTTCTCTTTTGTATACAAAATTTAGATACGCAAGTTATTGAAAAACAAGACGTGATTCAAGCCTAACAGTAGTTCGCTTTATTAGCTTTATCTCATCACAAAGAGAGGACACGAACAATCTCACTGATCAGAGCTGAAGTCCAGTGGGTGTATGATGACTTACAGGGTATCTCTTCTGTCTGTTGATGTCACCACTTGATGTAGGCCTGCTGCTTTAGGAGGCTGTCCTTCCTGTGCTGAGTCAGTCGTCGTGGACTCACTGGGGTCTTGGGGTTGTGGAGGTTACAAAACCTAGTTTGTAGGTGAGTGCTTGGGCTCCGGCTATAAGAGTCCTCACGCGTGCCCACTGAACTTCCACCACAGTGTGAGGTCTCAGCTGGCGTAAGACGACTAACAGCAATGTATCACTTTTTAATTTTTCAATGTACGCATTAGTTTCTCCTCTGAGGTATTGCATGGATCTTAACAAGTGGTACCAGACAGCGGGAAAAACTGCGATTGGTTGAAGGGAAATAACCCTTCAAACCGAAGCGAAATAATCCTTCAAACTGCATACAATCAATAGTAGTTTTAACATGCATGTATTTGCCTTAATTGTGGTCTCCACTTCAATTCTTTACTCAGGTTTTGAGTTGATATTATGAAGCGTTCCGAGACAATAACAAACAGCCAAACAATTCAAGGGAAACAACTCTTCAATGTAGTCGCAGACTTGGGTGAGGTACTGGAATAAACTTAACCTAAGTATTCATGTTGATTAAAGTCACCTACTACAAGTCATTGATACGATCAATAGTAATCATGTTGATTAAAGTCACCTGCTGCAAGTCATTGATACGATAGATAGTAATCATGTTGATTAAAGTCACCTGATACAAGTCATTGATACGATCAGTAGTAATCATAAACGACCTTAGAAGAGTTATCCTGTGAGAATATAGTATTCACATTAACAGATGGTACGAAGTACTGAAAAAAGGTATACTTCTAAAACATAATATCGATTAGTAATTTTAACTGACGGTATCCGCAGCCAAAAGTTAAACTGTTACAGCAGCATATTCATTCTCCATCTGAACATATTTTCCCAATATTGGCATAAAGTTATACTGTTAGAATATGATACTAATTCATCATCGCAACATATTTTACCAGATATTGGCACACAATTTCAGTCTCAAAACGTGTAACATATTTACAAACAAATGCATAGTCTGAAGACTTAGAAGCTTAGTTTCAACTTATATTTCTTCTGGGTTGATACATGAAATCGACACAGGATCTCAGAGTAGGAAGCGTGAATGTGTATACACCAATGTTTAGTTTTGATTCACGGTAAGGCTGATGCGTCCTACAGCCTTTGGTGGAAAATGAAGTGAGGAGGCTTGATCTCCCCTTGTAGTGTGCTGGCTCTGATGCCTGTCTGAGTGAAAGGCTGTCAGTGGAACACAATAGCCAATGATGACAGAAAGGGGGATGGGAACAAGTCCGCTTGTGTGTGTGTGTGTGTGTGTGTGTGTGTGTGTGTGTGTGTGTGTGAGGAGGGGGAGGGGGGAGGGTATCTGGAAAAAGACAGTGCTTTCCAACACATGAAGTGTGAGATGCTGGGTTTGAGTTCAGAAATGACAATATCTCAGATGTTTGTGTTGTTAGCATCTATGCTAATGAACGAAACTACGATGTCCACCGCTGTGAGACAAAATGCATGGCCTTCGCACTTGCACAGCTGGTGTGAGTGTGGGAGAAAAGGGAGAGGGGGGAGTCAGTGCTTCTCTGTGGTGGAAAGGGGGCGTGAGAAAACCCTTCCACATCCACAGGCGATCGTCGCACTATCAAATAAGCAAAGGGAGGAAGGAAGCGACGTTGACGATCTGCGCTACAGTTACGTCATGATTCTCTGCTCCATTGTCGTCATTGTTGCATACCTATCATAGTGTTGGCTTGCATCAAACGTCAGCTAGACAGACAGAGAGCAGACAGTGAGAGGAGAAGGAGGTTGAGGGGGGTGAAGGCAGGCACTGAACAACGATGGAAACTGATAACAACCTAATTTCAATTTGTCACACACACACACACACACACACACACACACACACACACACACATACGCACACACGCACACACACACACACACACACACACACACACACACACAGAGAGAGAGAGAGAGAGAGAGAGAGAGAGAGAGAGAGAGGAGAGAGAGAGAGAGGAGCGAGAGAGAATGGTGTGGTCAGTCACAGTCACATAGGCCTGCTACAAAGCATGCAGACAGTCAAAAGAATTCATAAACCATCTTAACAGGTATTACTATTTGGCATTAGGTTATTCTGTTAACATGCAATGCACATGCATAGTCTCACTTTTCTTCCCTTTTCTGAAACTTGCCATAGATAGGGGAGATAAGCATTCCCCTCTCTAGCATACATGGGGCCTAAGTTTTACATTCTATAAAAGACTTTCCACTTTGCAATTTTCTAGCCTACGGTGAATGTGTGTGGTGTTGGGCTGGTAAATATTCTGTTCAGTATTAGGCTGCACATCATGGGTCTGGTGTCTGTGTGACAGGTTGTCAGGGGAACATGATATCCATTAAAGTTTGAGGAGGGTTGCGTCCCCTAGTTTGAATGGAGAAGCAGACTTCTCAAGCGAATGCAAGATGATTTAGATCAACTTTGCCCCATCCCCAGTGCCGGTCACTTAACCTCAAGCGCCTATTTCGCGGGTAGAGGCTTTGAGCTTGTTCCAAGCATGTGTGAAATTACAAAGCTGCCTCTTGGAAAGTGACCAGTTCTCTTTCCAGTGATCCCAAGAATCGCTCAATTTATTCGAAGCTGCTAGACAGGATGGGAAAGGGAACAGTGCAGGAACATTAACTGTGATGCAAGACGAAGTTGAGAAGGACAAGGGATGGTGCGGAGTTAGCCCCCCATTTCAGTCGGGTTTTACTTCAGTGCTGTTGCCGACTAGCGTTGCTGACCTGTTCACAGGAAGGGGATCAATGTTGTTGCCGACTAGCGTTGCAGGGGATCAATGCTGTTGCCGACTAGCGTTGCTGACCTGTTCACAGGCAGGAGATCCATGACGTCAAACTGGGTGTCTTCTCATCACGTCAGCTTTGAACAGTGTCACTCAGATAAACGGAGGGGAAGAAAGTGGCGTGAACGAGAGGGAGGGGCTGAAGAATGGGATTGAAAATGACATGAAAGTTGATAAAGCATTGAGAGAGAGAGAGAGAGAGAGAGAGAGAGAGAGAGAGAGAGAGAGGCAAGGGTTGGATGATGATGAATGTCAATTTATTTCAGGGCCGCATCATGGCCTGAAATATCATGCTTTTAATTTTTTCCCATATTGACATGTCCAAGAAAATAGCCTGAAACATCCCATTTTAACAATTTGTCCAAATTCTTACATGTCTAAGAAAGTAGCATGAAACGTCACTTTTTAACGATTTTTCCAAATTCTTATATGTCCAAGAAAATAGCCTGAAACATCCCATTTTAACAATTTGTCCAAATTCTTACATGTCTAAGAAAGTAGCATGAAACGTCACTTTTTTTAAACGATTTTTCCAAATTCTTATATGTCCAAGAAAATAGCCTGAAACATCCCATTTTAACAATTTGTCCAAATTCTTACATGTCTAAGAAAGTAGCATGAAACGTCACTTTTTAACGATTTTTCCAAATTCTTATATGTCCAAGAAAATAGCCTGAAACATCCCATTTTAACAATTTGTCCAAATTCTTACATGTCTAAGAAAGTAGCATGAAACGTCACTTTTTAACGATTTTTCCAAATTCTTATATGTCCAAGAAAATAGCCTGAAACATCCCATTTTAACAATTTGTCCAAATTCTTACATGTCTAAGAAAGTAGCATGAAACGTCACTTTTTAACGATTTTTTTTTTCAAATTCTTATATGTCCAAGAAAATAGCCTGAAACATCCCATTTTAACAATTTGTCCAAATTCTTACATGTCTAAGAAAGTAGCATGAAACGTCACTTTTTAACGATTTTTCCAAATTCTTATATGTCCAAGAAAATAGCCTGAAACTCCATTTTTAACAATTTGTCCAAATTCTTACATGTCTAAGAAAGTAGCATGAAAACGTCACTTTTTAACGATTTTTCCAAATTCTTATATGTCCAAGAAAATAGCCTGAAACATCCCATTTTAACAATTTGTCCAAATTCTTACATGTCTAAGAAAGTAGCATGAAACGTCACTTTTTAACGATTTTTCCAAATTCTTATATGTCCAGAAAATAGCCTGAAACATCCCATTTTAACAATTTGTCCAAATTCTTACATGTCTAAGAAAGTAGCATGAAACGTCACTTTTTAACGATTTTTCCAAATTCTTATATGTCCAAGAAAATAGCCTGAAACATCCCATTTTAACAATTTGTCCAAATTCTTACATGTCTAAGAAAGTAGCATGAAACGTCACTTTTTAACGATTTTTCCAAATTCTTATATGTCCAAGAAAATAGCCTGAAAACATCCCATTTTAACAATTTGTCCAAATTCTTACATGTCTAAGAAAGTAGCATGAAACGTCACTTTTTAACGATTTTTTCCAAATTCTTATATGTCCAAGAAAATAGCCTGAAACATCCCATTTTAACAATTTGTCCAAATTCTTACATGTCTAAGAAAGTAGCATGAAACGTCACTTTTTAACGATTTTTCCAAAATTCTTATATGTCCAAGAAATAGCCTGAAACATCCCATTTTAACAATTTGTCCAAATTCTTACATGTCTAAGAAAGTAGCATGAAACGTCACTTTTTAACGATTTTTTTCCAAATTCTTATATGTCCAAGAAAATAGCCTGAAAATCCCATTTTAACAATTTGTCCAAATTCTTACATGTCTAAGAAGTAGCATGAAACGTCACTTTTTAACGATTTTTTTTTCCAAATTCTTATATGTCCAAGAAAATAGCCTGAAACATCCCATTTTTAACAATTTGTCCAAATTCTTACATGTCTAAGAAAGTAGCATGAAACGTCACTTTTTAAAACGATTTTTCCAAATTCTTATATGTCCAAGAAAATAGCCTGAAACATCCCATTTTAACAATTTGTCCAAATTCTTACATGTCTAAGAAAGTAGCATGAAACGTCACTTTTTAACGATTTTTTCCAAATTCTTATATGTCCAAGAAAATAGCCTGAAACATCCCATTTTTAACAATTTGTCCAAATTCTTACATGTCTAAGAAAGTAGCATGAAACGTCACTTTTTTAACGATTTTTCCAAATTCTTATATGTGTCAAGAAAATAGCCTGAAACATCCCATTTTAACAATTTGTCCAAATTCTTACATGTCTAAGAAAGTAGCATGAAACGTCACTTTTTAACGATTTTTCCAAATTCTTATATGTCCAAGAAAATAGCCTGAAACATCCCCATTTTAACAATTTGTCCAAATTCTTACATGTCTAAGAAAGTAGCATGAAACGTCACTTTTTAACGATTTTTCCAAATTCTTATATGTCCAAGAAAATAGCCTGAAACATCCCATTTTAACAATTTGTCCAAATTCTTACATGTCTAAGAAAGTAGCATGAACGTCACTTTTTTAACGATTTTTCCAAATTCTTATATGTCCAAGAAAATAGCCTGAAACATCCCATTTTAACAATTTGTCCAAATTCTTACATGTCTAAGAAAGTAGCATGAAACGTCACTTTTTAACGATTTTTCCAAATTCTTATATGTCCAAGAAAATAGCCTGAAACATCCTATTTTAACAATTTGTCCAAATTCTTACATGTCTAAGAAAGTAGCATGAAACGTCACTTTTTAACGATTTTTTCCAAATTCTTATATGTCCAAGAAAATAGCCTGAAACATCCCATTTTAACAATTTGTCCAAATTCTTACATGTCTAAGAAAGTAGCATGAAACGTCACTTTTTTAACGATTTTTCCAAATTCTTATATGTCCAAGAAAATAGCCTGAAACATCCCCATTTTAACAATTTGTCCAATTTCTTACATGTCTAAGAAAGTAGCATGAAACGTCACTTTTTAACGATTTTTCCAAATTCTTATATGTCCAAGAAAATAGCCTGAAACATCCCATTTTAACAATTTGTCCAAATTCTTACATGTCTAAGAAAGTAGCATGAAACGTCACTTTTTAACGATTTTTCCAAATTCTTATATGTCCAAGAAAATAGCCTGAAACATCCCATTTTAACAATTTGTCCAAAAATTCTTACATGTCTAGAAAGTAGCATGAAACGTCACTTTTTAACGATTTTTCCAAATTCTTATATGTCCAAGAAAATAGCCTGAAACATCCCATTTTAACAATTTGTCCAAATTCTTACATGTCTAAGAAAGTAGCATGAAACGTCACTTTTTAACGATTTTTCCAAATTCTTATATGTCCAAGAAAATAGCCTGAAACATCCCATTTTAACAATTTGTCCAAATTCTTACATGTCTAAGAAAGTAGCATGAAACGTCACTTTTTAACGATTTTTTCCAAATTCTTATATGTCCAAGAAAATAGCCTGAAACATCCCATTTTAACAATTTGTCCAAATTCTTACATGTCTAAGAAAGTAGCATGAAACGTCACTTTTTAACGATTTTTCCAAATTCTTATATGTCCAAGAAAATAGCCTGAAACATCATTTGTTTAACATTTTTCCCACGTTCTTACATGTCCAAGAGAGCTGGGAATAATTACTAAGGAGTATTTTTTTGCAGTCTATCAAATCAGACATGTCCTTATCGTCTCTTTGTGTGTCCACGCTGCAAGGTTTTTGAATGATGATTCTACGAGCTGCGTTCAACTAAAATAGATTACAAGAAATCCTGCAGAAATCCCAGTTTGGCAATCATCACTTTCATCATCCATGGGTCATGCGCTTTCCATTTTGCTTTTCTTGCATTGTATTTATATGTCTCCTTCTTCCTCTCCGTGTCCAATTAGCCCAGTCTGTTCGCTCAGAGCTTTTGTGGGTTCCAGTTCCACGATGCCTTTGTTTTCCCGCTGTGCATTGTCAAGGCAATAGCTGTTGACAGTGGAACAGCTTGAGGTCTGTGAACGATGTCAAGGCAATAACTGTTGACACAGTGGAGCAGACTGAGGTCTGTGAACATTGTCAAGGCAATAACTGTTGACAGTGGAGCAGATTTGAGGTATGTAAAACATTGTCAAGGCAATAGCCGTTGACAGTGGAGCAGATTGAGGTATGTGAACATTGTTAATGCAATAACTGTTGACAATGGAGCAGACTGAGGTCTCTGAACATTGTAAAATCGTTTGTGTCAGAGGGGAAATAATCATGTGCTGAACAAATTCTCCCCGTTTTGTTCTTCGACGCCTTTCACTGATTTACGAGAGAGAGAGAGAGAGAGAGAGAGAGAGAGAGAGAGAGAGAGAGAGAGAGAGAGAGAGAGAGAGAGAGAGAGAGACAGAGAGAGAGAGAGAGAGAGAAAGAGTGTGTGATATATATATACATATATATATATATATATAGAGAGAGAGAGAGAGAGAGAGAGAGAGAGAGCTTCTTTCTCTGTGTCCGGGTGTTCACAATGCTTCTTTCTCTGTGTCTGGGTGTTTGATGGTGTGTGTGACTTTGTGAACTGGATTGTGTGAATGTGCAGAGTGACATACAGTAGTGACCCAACATGTGTTTTCCAAAAAGTCCCCGATACAAAGCGGAGCCAGAGTCCAGGGCCTCAGCCCCTGTGTCTCGCCGTTCCCTCCGCCTACTCCGTTCTCCTGCTGCTCAGAAGTGGGCCAGGGCATGTGTTCCATTGCACCACTTTCTCACCAGTGTTCCACAGTCTTTCAATGGCAAGAAAACGCAAGATGATTACCTCCCGTGGACCACAGCATGTGTCTGTAGATTTGCTTCCATAATCTCTCTCCTTGTCACCATATGATTATTACATTTAGTGCAAGAAAACTTCGAGATAATTGCCCCCCTCTCTGTTTCTCTCTGTCTGCTGTCTGTCTCCCTATCTGTCTGTCTGTCTGTCTGTCTGTCTCTCTCTCTCTCTCTATTCTCTCTCTCTCTCTCTCTCTCTCTCT
>JADBJO010005001.1:25000-32500 GCA_016801955.1 Conus betulinus
TTTATGACAGAAAGAACCTATGTGACCCATTCTACAGTCTCTGTGACCCATTTTTACAGTTTCTGTGACCCATTCTACAGCCTCTGTGACCCATTCTACAGTCTCTGTGACCCTTTTACAGTCTTTGTTACCCATTTTACAGTTTCTGTGACCCATTCTACAGCCTCTGTGACCCATTCTACAGTCTCTGTGACCCATTCTACAGTCTTTATGACAGAAAGTACCCCTGTGTCCCATGTTACAGTCTCTGGGGCCCATTCTACAGTCTCTGTGACCCATTTTGCAGTCTTTGTGACCCATTTAAACAGTCTCTATGACAGAAGGTACCTCTGTGACCCATTCGACAGTATCTTTGACCCATTCGACAGTCTCTGTGACCCATTCTACAGTCTCTGTGACCCATTCTACAGTCGCTGTGTCCCATTCTACAGTCTCTGTGACCCATTCTACTGTCTCTCTGACCCATTCTACAGTCCCTCTGTGACCCATTCTACAGTCTCTGTGACCCATTCTACACTCCCTGTGACCCATTCTACTGTCTCTGTTACCCATTCTACAGTCTCTGTGACCCATTCTACTGTCTCTGTGTCCCATGTTACAGCCTCTGTGACCCATTCTACTATCTGTGACCCATTCTACACTCTCTGTGACCCATTCTAATATCTGTGACCCATTCTAATATCTGTGACCCATTCTACACTCTCTGTGACCCATTCTACTGTCTCTGTGACCCATTCTACACTCTCTGTGATCCATGCTACCGTCTATGTGACCCATTCTACTGTCTGTATGACTGAAAGGACCTCTGTGTCCCATTCTACAGTCTATGTGACCCATGTTACAGCCTCTGTGACTCATTCTACAGTAGAATGTACCTCTGTGTCCCATTCGACAGCCTCTCTGAGCCATTCTACAGTCTCTGTGCCCCATTCTACAGTCTCTGTGACCCATTCTACAGTCTCTGTGTCCCATTCCACAACCTCTGTGACCCATTCTACAGTCTCTGTGACCCATTCACAGCCTCTGTGACCCATTCTACAGTCTCTGTGACCCATTCGACAGTCTCTGTGATCCATTCTCTCTGTGACCCATTCTACAGTCTCTGTGAGCCATTCTACAGTCTCTGTGACCCATTCTACAGTCCATTATACAGTGTGTCTCTGTGTCCCATTCTACAGTCTCTGTGACCCATTCTACAGTCTCTGTGACCCATTCTACAGTCTCTGTGACCCATTCTACAGTCTCTGTGACCCATTCTACAGTCTCTGTGACCCATTCTACAGTCTCTGTGACCCATTCTACAGTCTCTGTGACCCATTCTACAGTCTCTGTGACCCATTCTACAGTCTCTGTGACCCATTCTACAGAATGTACCTCTGTGTCCCATTCCACAGCCATGTGACCCATTCTACAGTCTCTGTGACCCATTCTACAGTCTCTGTGACCCATACAGTCTCTGTGTCCCAGTCAGTCTCTGTGACCCATTCTACAGTCTCTGTGACCCCATTCTACAGTCTCTGTGACCCATTCTACAGTCTCTGTGACCCATTCTACAGTCTCTGTGACCCATTCTACAGTCTCTGTGACCCATTCTACAGTCTCTGTGACCCATTCTACAGTCTCTGTGACCCATTCCACAGTCTCTGTGAGCCATCTCTCTACAGTCTCTGTGACCCATTTCTACAGTCTCTGTGACCCATTCTACAGTCTCTGTGAGCCATTCTACAGTCTCTGTGAGCCATCTTGACCCATCTACAGTCTCTGTGACCCATTCTACAGTCTCTCTGTGAGCCATTCTTCTACAGTCTCTGTGAGCCATTCTACAGTCTCTGTGACCCATTCTACAGTCTCTGTGACCCATTCTACAGTCTCTGTGACCCATTCTACACAGTCTCTGTGAGCCATTCTACAGTCTCTGTGAGCCATTCTACAGTCTCTGTGACCCATTCTACAGTCTCTGTGACCCATTCTACAGTCTCTGTGAGCCATCCAGTCTCTGTGACCCAGTCTCAGTCCTCTGTGACCCATTCTACAGTCTCTGTGAGCCATTCTACAGTCTCTGTGAGCCATTCTACAGTCTCTGTGACCCATTCTACAGTCTCTGTGACCCATTCTACAGTCTCTGTGACCCATTCTACAGTCTCTGTGACCCATTCTACAGTCTCTGTGACCCATTCTACAGTCTCTGTGACCCATTCTACAGTCTCTGTGACCCATTCTACAGTCTCTGTGACCCATTCTACAGTCTCTGTGACCCATTCTACAGTCTCTGTGACCCATTCCACAGTCTCTGTGACCCATTCTACAGTCTCTGTGAGCCATTCTACAGTCTCTGTGACCCATTCTACAGTCTCTGTGACCCATTCTACAGTCTCTGTGACCCATTCTACAGTCTCTGTGACCCCATTTCTACAGTCTCTGTGACCCATTCTACAGTCTCTGTGACCCATTCTACAGTCTCTGTGAGCCATTCTACAGTCTCTGTGACCCATTCTACAGTCTCTGTGACCCATTCTACAGTCTCTGTGACCCATTCTACAGTCTCTGTGACCCAGTCTCTGTGTGACCCATTCTACAGTCTCTGTGACCCATTCTACAGTCTCTGTGAGCCATTCTACAGTCTCTGTGAGCCATTCTACAGTCTCTGTGACCCATTCTACAGTCTCTGTGACCCATTCTACACAGTCTCTGTGACCCATTCCACAGTCTCTGTGACCCATTCTACAGTCTCTGTGACCCCATTCCACAGTCTCTGTGACCCATTCTACAGTCTCTGTGACCCATTCTACAGTCTCTGTGACCCATTCTACAGTCTCTGTGACCCATTCTACAGTCTCTGTGTCTCTGTGAGCCATTCTACAGTCTCTGTGACCCATTCTACAGTCTCTGTGAGCCATTCTACAGTCTCTCTGACCCATTCTACAGTCTCTGTGACCCATTCTACAGTCTCTGTGACCCCATTCACAGTCTCTGTGACCATTCTACAGTCTCTGTGACCCATGACCACAGTCTCTGTGACCCATTCTACAGTCTCTGTGACCCATTCTACAGTCTCTGTGAGCCATTCTCTCTCTGTGACCCAGTCTCTCTGTGACCCATTCCACAGTCTCTGTGACCCATTCTACAGTCTCTGTGACCCATTCTGCAGTCTCTGTGACCCCCATTCTACAGTCTCTGTGACCCATTCTACAGTCTCTGTGACCCATTCCACAGTCTCTGTGACCCATTACACAGTCTCTGTGACCCATTCCACAGTCTCTGTGACCCATTCCACAGTCTCTGTGACCCATTCTACAGTCTCTGTGACCCATTCTACAGTCTCTGTGACCCATTCCACAGTCTCTCTGTGACCCATTCCACAGTCTCTGTGACCCATTCCACAGTCTCTGTGACCCATTCCACAGTCTCTGTGATTCCTCTGTGACCCATTCCACAGTCTCTGTGACCCATTCCACAGTCTCTGTGACCCATTCCACAGTCTCTGTGACCCATTCCACAGTCTCTGTGACCCATTCACAGTTCTGTGACCCATTCCACAGTCTCTGTGACCCATTCCACAGTCTCTGTGACCCATTCCACAGTCTCTGTGACCCATTCCACAGTCTCTGTCTGTGACCCATTCCACAGTCTCTGTGACCCATTCCACAGTCTCTGTGACCCATTCCACAGTACTGTCTCTGTGAGTCCCTGTGACCCATTCCACAGTCTCTGTGACCCATCTACAGTCTCTGACCCATTCTACAGTCTCTGTGACCCATTCTACAGTCTCTGTGACCCATTCTACAGTCTCTGTGACCCATTCTACAGTCTCTGTGAGCCATTCTACAGTCTCTGTGAGCCATTCTACAGTCTCTGTGACCCATTCTACAGTCTCTGTGACTACCATTCTACAGTCTCTGTGACCCATTCTACAGTCTCTGTGAGCCATTCTACAGTCTCTGTGACCCATTCTACAGTCTCTGTGACCCATTCTACAGTCTCTGTGACCCATTCTACAGTCTCTGTGACCCATTCTACAGTCTCTGTGACCCATTCTACAGTCTCTGTGACCCATTCTACAGTCTCTGTGTCCCCATTCTACAGTCTCTGTGACCCATTCTACAGTCTCTGTGAGCCATTCTACAGTCTCTGTGACCCATTCTACAGTCTCTGTGAGCCATTCTACAGTCTCTGTGACCCATTCTACAGCCTCTGTGAGCCATTCCACAGTCTCTGTGACCCATTCCACAGTCTCTGTGACCCATTCTACAGTCTCTGTGACCCATTCTACAGCCTCTGTGACCCATTCCACAGTCTCTGTGACCCATTCTACAGTCTCTGTGACCCATTCTACAGCCTCTGCGACCCATTCTACAGTCTCTGTGACCCATTCCACAGTCTCTGTGACCCATTCTACAGCCTCTGTGACCCATCTACAGTCTCTGTGAGCCATTCCACAGTCTCTGTGACCCATTCTACAGTCTCTGTGAGCCATTCTACAGTCTCTGTGAGCCATTCTACAGTCTCTGTGAGCCATTCCACAGTCTCTGTGAGCCATTCTACAGCCTCTGTGAGCCATTCTACAGTCTCTGTGAGCCATTCCACAGTCTCTGTGAGCCCTTCCACAGTCTCTGTGACCCATTCCACAGTCTCTGTGAGCCATTCCACAGTCTCTGTGACCCGTTCTACAGTCTCTGTGAGCCATTCTACAGTCTCTGTGAGCCATTCTACAGTCTCTGTGACCCATTCTACAGTCTCTGTGATCCATTCCACAGTCTCTGTGACCCATTCTACAGTCTCTGTGAGCCATTCCACAGTCTATGTGAGCTATTCTACAGTCTTTATGACAGAATGTACCTCTGTGACCCATTCCACAGTCTCTGTGAGCCATTCTACAGTCTCTGTGAGCCATTCCACAGTCTCTGTGAGCCATTCCACAGTCTCTGTGAGCCATTCCACAGTCTTTATGATAGAATGTACCTCTGTGACCCATTCCACAGTCTCTGTGAGCCATTCCACAGTCTCTGTGAGCCATTCCACAGTCTTTATGACAGAATGTACAGTCTCTGTGACCCATTCCACAGTCTCTGTCCCATTATACAGTCTTTATGACCCATTCTACAGTCTCTGTGACCCATTCTACAGCCTCTGTGACCCATTCCACAGTCTCTGTGAGCCATTCTACAGTCTCTGTGACCCATTCTACAGTCTCTGTGAGCCATTCTACAGTCTCTGTGACCCATTCCACAGTCTCTGTCCCATTATACAGTCTTTATGACCCATTCTACAGTCTCTGTGACCCATTCCACAGCCTCTGTGAGCCATTCCACAGTCTCTGTGAGCCATTCTACAGTCTTTGTGATAGAACGTCTTGACATGTTAATACAATTTGGAAAACACCAGCGTTTCTTTTGTGATCTGGCTGCAATGTATAGATTGTACCCGCTGTCCAGAGTGGTGAACATCTGATGTCCACACACACACACATACACACACACACACACACACACACACACACACACACACACACACACGCACGCACACACGCACACTCAAAACTGGCACACTGACACATATTGACGTATGCACACACACACATGCCGGGGGTGGGGGGGGGGGGAAGAGAGAGAGAGAGAGAGAGAGAGATGGGGTGAGAGAGAGAGAGAGAGAGAGAGAGAGAGAGAGAGAGAGAGAGAGAGAGAGAGAGAGAGAGAGAGTTTCGACACTTTGATATTTTATTGTCATTACCAAAGAGGTTTTTTTGACAGGGGGGAGGGGGTAACAGAACAATAACATTTCCCTCTTTCCTTTCCTGCAAACAAATAGGACGCATTCATTCCCAGTGTGCATCAAATCCCAGGTTAACAAAGACAAGTAAACTTTAACATGTCCTTAGGTTTCACGCACAGGAGTAATGCTACAGTAATTTTTTTTTTTAAATCATAAGACTAACTCTCTGTGAGCCATTCCACTCAATCAATGATGACACTGCATCTTACTGATCTCTTCCACATGCGATGATGAGATTTTCATTGATATATCTCATATCATGCATTGTCTTAAATTTCACTATGCTTTATCTGTCTAATTGTCAATGTTTCTGCGATGAATTTCGCAACTGATTTAATTACAAGTTCATCATCTGATGATCATACGCCAGCGACATCTTGTCTTTTCGCCATATCTAACTGGAAAATTAGCAATATGTCCGCACGTCATTATAAGCAGTACAGTGGAACACAAAAGTGAATCTTCGTCGTCAGTCAGTCGAGAGAGAGAGAGAGAGAGAGAGAGAGAGAGAGAGAGAGAGAGAGAGAGAGAGAGAGAGAGAGAGAGAGAGAGAGAGAGAGAGAGAGACGAGAGAGAGAGAGATTTGTTCTTAGAACCTTTCTCTCGTCCCAATATGTTTGAATATTCTCTTATCAATACACACATGAATGATTTACATGCTTTATTTCTTACAAGCTCTCTGCGAGTTGTTCGCACATGACACAACCGTTCATCCTTGTCATTCTGAAGTTGAAGACGTGAGTTTGTTTTGTACAAAAACATTGACCAATTAATCAAATGGTCTCAATTAAATCATATGGGTTTGAACCCAAACAACACCAAATAAATGTGAATAACCACAGTACACAGTGTAAGATAAAACGCTTCCTCAACTACCTACTCCTGCAAACTGTTTTCCCCATAATTACATTCGATCTTGTGTACATGGTGCTAGTACCATTTAGCAATCAGCAAGGGAATGCATCGTCACCCTACTACTTTCTCTTCACAGACGAGCTCTAAAGTATATGCTGTTGAAATCGTCAACGTCATCATATTCGGACTATGCCGCGTTTGATATTCTTTCACACAAGACTGAAATTAAAATCCATTAAAGCAGTCCTTGTGGCCAACCACTAGGGTGCAGTGGGGCTTCAAACTCAGTTCACGACACACAAGTTCACTTTATGCCATCCTCACACACCTCATGCAGTAACCCAACAGGAATAGATTTTTTTAAAAAGTTAGTCCCATGTAGTGTTACGACTGATCGAATTCGCCTGAATGTCATTGATCATCTCTACAAAATATAAAGTCACAGTATGCTTTATCGGAGAGAATTGTCAAGGAGACAGAATAGATTAATTACAAGTTCACAGCTGATTAATACGCCAGCGACATCTTGTCTTTTCGCCATATCTAAGGGATAAGATTCATTAGCAACCTATTCTTATAAGCAATACAGTGGAAACTCTCAAAATAATCTTCGGAGTCTATCGGGAGAGAGAGAGAGAGGAGAGGGAGTTCAGAGAGAGAGAGAGAGAGAGAGAGAGTTTAGAACAGAGGAGGAGAAGGAGTTGAGAGTTGGAAGGGAGAGAGAGAGGAGGATTAAATTTAGACATATGGGGAATTGATGTTTGCATAGTCTTTGATCTCTCCACATATGAATGAATTTAGATAAGATTCTTACAAGCTCTCTGCGAGTGTTGACGCACATCTTAATCCTTGTCATCTGAAGCAGACGTGAGTTTG
>JADBJO010005001.1:35000-42500 GCA_016801955.1 Conus betulinus
TGGTCATCTCAGACTCCGTCAGCTTTTGTACGTTCAAACCTGCAACCATTGCCTGTCACTTGTGCAGAATTGATTTGATGCCAACATCCCTGCCAACATGGGACTAGCAAGCCGACTAAGTTATCTCGCAGACAGAGGACAATGTAATATTATACAATAACATAGTGTTATACAGAAATATAGCATTATACAACAATAAAGCATTATACAACAATATAGCATTATACAACAATATAGCATTATACAACAATGTAGTATTACACAACAATATAGCATTATACAACAATATAGTAATGTGCAACGATATTGTGTTATACAACAATGAAGTACTATACAACAATAGAGCATTATACAACAATACAGTATTATACACAGGCTTCGATGTTCAGTTGCAACAATAACCCGGATCACCAGACGCAGCTCCTTCAGGTCTGCCGCCATGTAGAGAACACACGGACCTGTCTGAGAGAAAAAAAAAAACAAAACCTGTCTACAAAATCTAAATCCGTTAATTGCACGGCAGCTCCGCTAATTGCATACTGAAAGCAGACCAAACACACGAACATACATTGACCATTTCGGAAGGGCTAGCTGTTCCGCTTGATTTTTAACTTCCCGTTTAAATCTAGTAACAAGACCGGAATGAACACCTTTAGCATCATCTTCATCATCCTTATCTTCATAGATCAGCGTTAAAAAGTCCCGTATTCTGTGGCGCCTTAAAGCCCTGCTCCCATGCTGACCTCAGTTTCGATATCCTCTCCACGTTTGTGGCCTTGACCTATTTCTGTCGGGGTCTCCGGGGCTATCGGCGAATTCGGGGGTGGGGGTGGGGGGCAGTCGTTGGACGAACGTGGTGGTGCCTACGGAGAGAGTGCTCACTCATGCCGACTCTGTGACTAAGCAACAATTGTCTCAGTAGGGGGTTAAGTAGGTGGTGTCCTGCGTGTGTTGAATGAGAACAAACAACACCAAAAAAAATCTGGCCATGAAATTCTGAAAAGAAAAAAAAAAAAAACAACAGTAGTGCCAAACAGACCCTCCTCCCCCCCCCCCCCCCCCCCCCCCCCCCGCCTAAAAAAGCCTAAAAAAAAAAAAAAAAAAAAAAAAAAAAAGGCCACATAGGCTAAGAGAGACTGGCGTCCCCACCTATCAGTGCGTGCAGTCTGACCACTCAGTGACAGACGGCATTCCCACCTATCAGTGCGTGCAGTCTGACCACTCAGTGACAGACGGCGTTCCCACCTATCAGTGCGTGCAGTCTGACCACTCAGTGACAGACGGCGTTCCCACCTATCAGTGCGTACAGTCTGTCCACTCAGTCACTAGGTTCCGACCTAGGAAGAAAAAAAGCGAGGGTGGTATAAATAGTAGCTTCGGGCGTACTGTTTATGACAGCCTGCCAGCTGACATTGTCCCTTTCAGACCTGGCAGTTCAGTTCAGTGCTGTATTTTCATGGCTTGTCATGGCCAGAGGATATTAGACGCTTATTAAACACAAACGCACACACACACACACACACACACACACACACACACACACACACACACACACACACACACACACACACACACACACACACACACACACACACACACACACACACACACACACACACACACACACACATGCACACATGCACACACTCCACACTCAACTTATCCTCCATGTTAGTACTTTCAAACCCACATCTGATGTATGCATATTTACATAAGTGAAAAAGTTATTCATCTTAATACCTTTCTCCTGATACGGCGAGGTCACCACAGAGCATCCAAACAAAAGATGATGCACCAAAATATTTTCTCATCAGACACAAGTAATACCATGAAAATATTTAGTGTTTCAGCCTTAATTTGTGAATTAACCTAGCATGATGGTAAAGTAGCCATTGTGTGACTGAAAATTTTGCTGATGTATATATTTGTTCATAACTTGGATTAATTCACAAGAGGACAAATCTAAGGGATTGTTCAATAAATTTTTCAGCGTTTCTATTTTGCTTTTTCTTTTGCAAGACTGTCTGCTATTTCATACCACTTTATATCACAGTGAGATGGGACCCAACAAAATCAATTCTTATGCCTAGAGTTATGAAACAATGCAGTAAATATTTTATTTCAAAAAGCAACTCTTTTCTAGATTTGCAGTCCCCACGCTCTAGTGATTGTAAAACAGGGCTGCTAGCAGACTGCAACAACAGAAAAACCCAAGTGTAACGACTTCCCAGAACACAAAAGAAAAAACAGTGTGAAGATTTCCTACAACAAGGTCGGGAGACCGGGCCATAAAGAGAGAAAGAAAAAAAGTGGCCGCCAGGGAACTGCGATATATAAAAAAAGTCTTTTTTACACCTGAGAGAGAGAGAGAGAGAGAGAGAGAGAGAGAGAGAGAGAGAGAGAGAGAGAGAGAGAGAGAGAGAGAGAGAGAAACAGACAGACAGACAAACAGACAGACAGACAGAAGGACAAAACAGACAGAGAGGGAGGAACTTAACAGCACAGAGTTTTGAGAGGGCTGATATTCATCTTGTCAAGACGTCAGGTATCCCCACAGGGACCTGGCAGAGAGAAAACACACAAGCAGACAACCCACCAAACAGACAAACACACAAGCAGACAACCCACCAAACAGACAAACACACAAACCCACCAAACAGACAAACACGCAAGCAGAAAACCAACCAAACAGACAAACACACAAGCAGAAAACCAACCAAACAGACAAACACACAAGCAGAAAACCAACCAACCAAACAGACAAGTACACAAGCAGACAACTAACCAACCAAACACACAAGCACACAACCAACCAAACAGACAAACACACAAGCACACAACCAACCAAACAGACAAGCACACAAACAGACAACCAACCAAACAGACAAGCACACAAGCGCACAACCAACCAAACAGACAAACACACAAGCACACAAACAGACAGGACGAAAACCATATTACCCTGCTGTTCACTGTTTTGCCTTTGTACCGGGTCCATGACTTTTCTGTCTATTATGTGTTGACGCATTCCGAGTCTTTTTTTTTTTTTTTTATTCCCTTTTATTTTTGTAACCACTTCCATTCCTATTCCATCTTTTAAAAAACCTAAAGCTTTTTTCTGCCTTTTGTTAAAAAAAAAAAAAGCAGTTTCGTGTGAGATTTGTTTTTCAATAACTTCCAGTCCGGTTTATTTTCATTTTCGGTGCATTTTGTTTTTTTTAGAAAGTAGGATTCCCATTTTTTGTTTCATTTATATATTTTCAACATTTCCAATCATGTTTTCTTTTTCAAGTACTTCAATCTCTTTTTTCCTTTAATTCTTTTTCATCGGCTTTTAAGCACTTAACATTTTTTTTTTTTGCCAGGTCGTAAGTAATTATGACGTCACTACGACAGCAGGACATCGGAGGCCGATCTTTTACTCGTGGAGAAAGGAAACAGTTGTGTTGAGGGTGGGATAGGGGTGAGGAAGGGGATGAGGGAGAGGGTAGGGAATAGTTGTTTTGAGGATGAGACAGCGGTGGGGATGGGGGAGAGAGGGTATGGTGGAGCAGGAGGGGGACGAAATGGCTGCTCTGGAGTCCATGGCTGTGCTGGCTGTTTAGGTCTATATGCAAATGCTGGCACTTGCCTCAGTGCCAGGAAGTCTAGCAGTGCCTGTGGGCTGAACTGCCAGTGCCCACATGTGCTTGAGAATGAACTGATTATCCTACTCAGGTGACCAGCTGCCATGCCGCAGAGGTTAGTGTCGCGAGTTTAGGGTTCGGAACTTCGTGGATTCAAGTTTTCATCAGAGATATTTATTTCTGGGATGATGTGGCTGTGGCTGCCTTCTATCCAGAGCTGGTTGTACTACGGCCTGAAATGAGAATACTAGAGCCACGCAGTTAAACGCCATCTATGTCGTGGAGACGTCTCCGAGAGGTCGCTCATATTTACCTGCTAGCAGGGCTGGTGTCGGTATTGCTCAGCTGTGACTGATGCCGGGAAGCAGTATGAAAGGAAGCGAGGAGTACAGCACTGTTGTGTGGTCTTGAGCATAAGTGAACTCAGCCTCAATGATAATGGCAAAAATAAATAAATAAATGAATAAATAAATAAATAAATGAACGTATGAATGATTTTTTTTAATCTGATGTCTCTTCAAGCTCTGCTCTCGTCAAGTTTTGATTTCCTCTTCACGCAGGGAGTAGTGTCAACGTTTCCTCTTCACGCAGGGAGTAGTGTTAAAGTTTCCTCTCTTCACGCAGGGAGTAGTGTCAACGTTTCCTCTTCACGCAGGGGAGTAGTGTCAACGTTTCCTCTTCACGCAGGTAGTAGTGTCAACGTTTCCTCTTCACGCAGGCAGTAGTGTCAACGTTTCCTCTTCACGCAGGCAGTAGTGTCAACGTTTCCTCTTCACGCAGGCAGTAGTGTCAACGTTTCCTCTCTTCACGCAGGGAGTAGTGTCAAAGTTTCCTCTTCACGCAGGGAGCAGTGTCAACGTTTCCTCTTCACGCAGGGAGTAGTGTCAACGTTTCCTCTTCACGCAGGGAGTTGTGTCAACGTTTCCTCTTCACGCAGGGAGTTGTGTCAACGTTTGCTCTCTGCGCAGGGAGTTGTGTCAACGTTTGCTCTCTGCGCAGGGAGTTGTGTCAACGTTTGCTCTCTGCGCAGGGAGTTGTGTCAACGTTTCCTCTTCAACGCAGGAGTTGTGTCAACGTTTGCTCTCTGCGCAGGGAGAGTTTGTGTCAACGTTTGCTCTCTGCGCAGGGAGTTGTGTCAACGTTTTGCTCTCTGCGCAGGGAGTTGTGTCAACGTTTGCTCTCTGCGCAGGGGAGTTGTGTCAACGTTTTGCTCTCTGCGCAGGGAGTTGTGTCACGTTTGCTCTCTGCGCAGGGAGTTGTGTCAACGTTTCCTTTTCACGCAGGGAGTTGTGTCAACGTTTCCTTTTCACGCAGGGAGTTGTGTCAACGTTTCCTCTTCACGCAGGGAGTTGTGTCAACGTTTGCTCTCTGCGCAGGGAGTTGTATCAAAGTGGGCTTCTTTGATGACGTGACTTTTTCTAGATAGAATTAAGTTGTTCTGAGAATGTTTATTGTGTCTGAAAGTTGACTACTCGTCTTTCCTTTCAGATGCCCATGAAGATACATGCGTAATGGTTCCAAGCAAACCGGTTAAATGAAAGGGAATCACACTATTCTATGAATGCTAGCTGACAGGGGTAACAGGTACGTTCTACAGCCAAAAAATGTGATGCGCATTTCAGGTTCGAGTCAAGGGGTGCACAATTGACCCCAAACGTTGACTACTCTCTATGACACTTTCTTCATAGAACAAGGGAGCATAGGACATAATATGGAAAAAGCGAGGTTGAGCTGTTAATATGAAATCATTCACTGACAACTTATGAAAGCACCGAGTTTTGTAATTTGAACAGAATCATTTGTTGATGTCCATCCATAGCCGACTTTCTTGTGCATAGACAGGGGACACAAATTGATTGGCGATAATGATGGAGAGTTGGAACTGGTGCACTTAGCTACCTGGGTTGCTGTCCAACTCGTCCAGCAGCTTGGGTGAAAAGATCTGGAAGACGTTACTAGAGGATTCAAGGCAATATGTTCATTTGGGGCACTAGACGAGCGGTGCCTGACGTTACTGAAGGATTCAGGGCAATATGTTCATTTGGGGCACTAGACGAGCGGTGCCTGACGTTACTGAAGGATTCAAGGCAATATGTTCATTTTGGGGCACTAGACGAGCGGTGCCTGACGTTACTGAAGGATTCAGGGCAATATGTTCATTTGGGGCACTAGACGAGCGGTGCCTGACGTTACTGAAGGATTCAAGGCAATATGTTCATTTGGGGCGCTAGACGAGCGGTGCCTGACGTTACTGAAGGATTCAAGGCAATATGTTCATTTGGGGCACTAGACGAGCGGTGCCTGACGTTACTGAAGGATTCAAGGCAATATGTTCATTTGGGGCACTAGACGAGCGGTTGTCGGTGCATGGCAAGGCTTGGGGTGGTGGCATTTTGCGGCGGGTATTTCATCAGTAATCTGCCGTGAAAGAAACCTTGCACATGCTCCATGACCTGACAAGTGTGCACGTCCTGGGAATGGGCATTCCACATGGAACCAGTCATGTGCCTTCAGCCATAAACAGGGCAAGAAGTCATTAGGCTGTTTTCTTTTCTTTTCTTTTTTTAACCAGAAGCGTAAGTATGTGTCTGTACTCGCGAATGTTTGACTCATTATTTGATGTTTGACGTTTTGTTCAAACAGTTACTGTTTTTTATTGTGTAAACATGATTTCCTTTTGTGACAATTACTGGTTTGTGTGAATACTCTCGTGGTACCAGAAAACAGCAATCACACTGACAATGACTGACAACACTGTAAACTGCGGTAGCTGTGTGTCTCATGGTACCAGAAAACAGCAATCACACTGACAATGACTGACAACACTGTAAACTGCGGTAGCTGTGTGTCTCATGGTACCAGAAAACAGCAATCACACTGAAAATGACTGACAACACTGTAAACTGCGGTAACTGTGTGTCTCATGATAACAGAAAGCAGCAATCACACTGACAATGACTGACAACACTGTAAACTACGGTAGCTGTGTCTGACATGTGGTCCAATTTTCCGTCCATCCTTCGTTTTCTGGTGCTGGTGTTTTCAGTCTGTGAGCAGTTCTTCCAGTCTCCTTCTTTCTCCTGGTGTTTTCAGTCTGTGATTAGTTCTTCAAGTTCCTTCTTTCTCCTGGTGATTTCAGTCTGTGATTAGTTCTTCAGGTCTCCTTCTTTTCTTTCTCCTGGTGCTTTCAGTCTGTGATTAGTTCTTCAAGTCTCCTTCTTTCTCCTGGTGCTTTCAGTCTGTGATTAGTTTCTCCAGTCTCCTTCTTTCTCCTGGTGTTTTCAGCCTGTGATTAGTTCTTCAAGTCTCCTTCTTTCCCCTGCAACTGGTGTTTTCAGTCTGTGATTAGTTCTTCAAGTCTCCTTCTTTCTCCTGCAACTGGTGTTTTCAGTCTGTGATTAGTTCTTCAAGTCTCCTTCTTTCTCCTGGTGTTTTCAGTCTGTGATTAGTTCTTCAAGTCTCCTTCTTTCTCCTGGTGTGTTTTCAGCCTGTGATTAGTTCTTCAAGTCTCCTTCTTTCTCCATTCTCCTGGTGTTGGTGTGGTAATTTCTCACTGGTTGATTTGAGACTGTTCAAGGTTCTTCTTCTTCTTCTTCTTCTTCTTCTTCTTCTTCTTCTTCTTCTTCTTCTTTCTTCTTCTTCTCTCTCTCATACACATACATACACCAAAACGCACATACATTCATACACAAAACGGGCGCACGAGCGCAACAATATGCACTCGCATGCGTTGTCTCCCTCCCTCCCTCCCCTCTCTCTCTCTCTCTCTCTCTCTCTCTCTCTCTCTCTCTCTCTCTCTCACACACACACACACACACACACAAACACACACACACACACACACACACACACACACACACACACACACACACAC
>JADBJO010005001.1:50000-67500 GCA_016801955.1 Conus betulinus
TGCTTCTTCCCCGGAACAGAACGTGCACCAGCGCGCCTTGCGCCGACAAGGGTCCTCCGCTTCCGTGTCCGCTTCGCCTCTGCTGACGCGGCGGAAAGTCGAGGTCAGGAGCGTGGGCGTGGGCGCCCGCGTGGGCAGTACCGGAAGTCTGTGCTCCAGCTCGGCCGGAGGAGGGTCCGGTCTGGGAGCTCACGGGGACGGCCTGGGCACCAGCGTCAGCAGCCTCAGCAGCAGCGGCTTCGGCGGCACCCCTCGCCATCAGCCGGCTGTCCTGCCGCCATCCTGCACGCTGCCCTCGCCACGCCTACAGCGGTCCGACTCCGTGAAGTACTGCAAGGCGGTCAATGGCATCGCTCCCCGCACCTCGGCCCCCTCAGGTGGAGGTGGGGGTGGGGGAGGGGGAGCATGCACCCCGGCGGTGGCGGTGGAGGGCAGCGGCACCCCGCCCCCGCGTCCGTCCCGGCGCGTGCCCAGCCTGAAGCTGAAAGCGCATCAATGTGGGCAAGTACCGCCAGCAGTCCCGGGACTCCCTCCCTCCCACCACGCAGAGCAGAGCGACGAGGGTCATGAGCCTCCCACGGCTAACGGCGGCATCCCGGCGCCTGCCACCACCACCTCCTCCACGACCACCACCACCTCCTCGACCACAGCAGCAGGCTCCGCGACCACGACCCCGGCGACTACAGGATCCGCAGCAGCTGCTGCAGCAGGGAGTAAAGCGACAGGGTCTGGCGGGCGACGGAGCGGGCCGCCCAACACCATGCCTTTCCTGGTGACCACGGCAGCGGCAGCGCCCACCCGGCCATCACCATTACGCTGGAGTCCGACACGGACTCTATCTACAGCGACTACCTGAGCCCCCGACATCAACTACCAGAACAACGTCAAGGTGCAGTTCCTGGGCGACGAGACCAGCTTGTACGGCACGCCCAAGGAAGAACTGATCCCGGGCTCCACCGAGATGCATCCGCAGAGAGCGAGCAGAAGACGTCGCCGACGTCCTACCTGAAGGAGCAGATCCTGACCTTCTTCCAGCCCTCGGACAACAGCTGGCCATGAAGCTGTTCGGCAACAAGAACGCCCTCATGAAGGAGAATGAGGCACAAGAGCGTGGGCAACTGGGTCATCCACCCCTGCAGCAACTTCAGGTCAGTGCTGCCATGCTATCGCCTCGTCCTCAACGTCTGTCTGTCCTATCTGTCTGTCTCTCTGCCTCTCTGGTATCTCTGTGTGTCTATCGGCCGGGGGTTGGCCTCTCTCTCTCGATCTCTCTCCTCTCTCTCTCTCTCTCTCTCTCTCTCTCTCTCTCTCTCTCTTCTCCTCTCTCAGTCGATCGGTTTGTCTATCTGTCTGTCTGTCTAGCGGTCGGTTGGTCTCTCTCTCTCTCTCTCTCTCTCTCTCTCTCTCTCTCTCTCTCTCTCTCTGTGTCAGTATCGGTCGGTTTGTCTGTCTTCCTGTCTGTCTGTCTTGTCTAGCTTCTCGGTTTGGCACTCCTCTCTCTCTCTCTCTCTCTCTCTCTCTCTCTCTCTCTCTCTCTCTCTCTTGTCAGTCGGTCGGTTGTAATGTCTGCTGTCTGTCTGTCTAACGGTCGGCTTGGCCTCTCTCTCTCTCTCTCCTCTCTCTCTCTCTCTCGGGTCATTCAGTCTCGTCTCGTTTGTCTCTCCCGTCTGTCTGTCTGTCCAGCGGGTCGGTTGGACTCTCTCTCTCTCTCTCTCTCTCTCTCTCCTCTCTCTCTCTCTGTGTCAGTCGGTCGTTTTGTCTGTCCTGTCTGTCTGTCTAGCGGTCGGTTGGCCTCTCTCTCTCTCTCTATCTCTCTCTCTCTCTCTCTCTCTCTCTCTCTCTCTCTCTCTCTCTGTCCGTCGGGTCGGGTCGGCTTTTTGTCTGTCTGTCTGTCTGACTGGTCTGTCTGTCTGCTCTCTCTCTCTCTCTCTCTCTCTCTCTCTCTCTCTCTCTCTCTCTCTCTCTCTCTGTGTCTCCTGTAACGAGGACTTTGTATTTTTATTTGTATCTGAACTCCTCCCAAAAGTGGAGAACGGTTTGCCCATGTCTACGCCTTGTTGCATGCGATCTCTCCGTTGGAAGGCAATGAAGTTTGCTCTCGTGGCTTTTTCTCGGATGCTCTGTGTTGTGTAATACTACGCTGGTCACGTTGACACTCCTGAACACTTGCCTCCGCTGTATCGGTAAATATCCCCACTTCTTACCAGTTTAGATGACATTTAGCTGGAATCATCGAAACAATGTCTGATGCCTATTTATGCAAGCGTGTGCGTGTGTGTGTGTGAATGCTTCGGTCGCTCTCTTGATCTCTTCGCGATCGTTGTCTGTCTGTCTGTCTATCCTGTCTGTCTCAGTATCTTTCTCTGTCTGTCTGTTCTGTCTGTCTGTCTGTCTGTGCCTGTCTGTCTGTCTGTCTCAATATCTTTCTCTGTCTGTCTGTTCTGTCTGTCTGTCTCAGTGTCTCTCTCTCTCTCTCTCTCTCTCTCTCTCTCTCTCTCTCCTCTCTCTCTCTCTCTCGCTCTGTATTGTTTCTCTGTGTGTAAGAGGGTAGGGGAGGAGATTGTGGTTGGGGGAGATGTGTGTGGTGCGTGCTGTGTGTGTGTGTGTGTGGTGTGTGTTGTGTGTGTGTGTGTGTGTGTGGTGTGTGTGTGTGTGTGTGTGTGTGAGAGGAGGAAGAGAGAGAGAAGAGAGAGAGATGAGAGAGAAGAGAGAGGAGAGAGAGGACGGAGGGGTGGATCTTCAATATTAATTGTATACCGATCGTTCGAACAAATATATGCGAGTATGTTCGTCCTCTTTTCGTCTCTCTTTGTGACTCTTCATTCTGTTTTACTCTCTGTCCTTTTACTCTCTTTGTGACTCTTTCATTCCTGTTTTATTCCCTGTCTGTTACTGTCTCCTCTTTGTGGACTCTGCGTTCTGTTGTATTCCCCTGTCTGTACTGGCTCTCTTTGTGACTCTGCGTTCTGTTGTACTCTCTATCTATACTGTCTCTCTTGTGTACTCTGCGTTCTGTTTTATTCCCTGTCTGTACTGTCTCTCTTTGTTTGACTCTGCGTTCTGTTTTTATTCCCTGTCTGTACTGTCCTCTCTTGTGACTCTGCGTTCTGTTTTATTCCCTGTCTGTACTGTCTCTCTTTGTGACTCTGCGTTCTGTTTTATCCTGTCTGTACTGTCTCTCTTTGTGACTCTGCGTTCTGTTTTATTCCATGTCTGTACTGTCTCTCTTTGTGGACTCTGCGTTCTGTTTTACTCTCTGTCTGTAACTGTCTTCTTTGTGACTCTTCATCTTCAAGCGGTAGTGACATTAGCAGCAGCTGCATCCATCACAGCGTAGTAGTGACATTAGCAGCAGATGCATCAATGACAGCGGGCCCACCCAGCGGTAGTGGAATTAGCAGCATCTGCATCAACCAAACAGCGGCGGTAGTGACAATTAGCAGCAGCTGCATCAACCACAGCTGGGTAGTGACAGTTAGCAGCAGATGCATCAACCACAGCGGGTAGTGACATTAGCAGCAGATGCATCCATCACAGCGGTGGTGACATTAGCAGCAGATGCATCAACCACAGCGGTAGTGACATTAGCAGCAGAAGGCAATTCACCACAGCGGCAGTGACATTAGCAGCAGATGCATCAACCACACGCGGCAATGGTGCCATAGCAGTAGTGCCGCTCTACCCACCCAACAGAAAAAAAAGACATGAAAAGTAATACAAAAATATCGATCCCGATGCCGGACCTTTCAACAGAGCTATGAAGGAAAAATGTATGTACACACATGCACCAAAAAGCACCAACTTGCATACAGCCACAACGGCCCTACCTACCAACATCATTAGTTGCCCTACCTACCAACACGAATGTATCTTCTAACTGTATCAGGATTTTCACGCGGGTAACACAGACACACCATTACCCACAGACACAACTAAGACACAGACATGACAGACACAGACACAAAACGCACAAACACACACACACACACCACAAACACACACCACACACCACACACACACAACACACACACAGACTACACACACACACGAGGACAGACTTCTCAGAGAGGCAGCGAGGAGAGAGGAGCGAGGGAAGAGAGAGAGAGAGAGGAGAGGGAGACGGAGACGAGAGAGAGAAAGAGACGAGCGGACGAGAGAGAGAGATGAGACAGACACAGAGGTACAGACGATAAAAGGAGAGAGGGACGAGAGAGAGAGAGAGAGAGAGGAGAGAGAGAGGTGTGTGTGTGTGTGTGTGTGGTGTGTGTGTGTGTGGGTGGTGTGTGTGTGTGGTGTGGTGTGTGAGTGCCCCACATTGCAAACTCGGCTGCAGCTTGTTTCATCAAGTCTCCGATTCCGAAGCAGGAAGGATCGCCCGCGTGCCGCAATCGGGACAGTTTCTTTTCGTTTTCTTTTTTTTTTTTTTTTTTTTTTTTTTTTTTTTTTTTTTTTTTTTTTTTTTTTTTTTTTTTTTTTTAAATCGGCTGTTTTGTTTGCAGTGAGAGTTCACGTTCGTTCCGAGTGGCGAGAGAGAACATGCCTGGCTCATTATGAAGCGACAGGAGAGAATGTCAGGGAAGAAACCTAATCATCAACCGTTGCCACATGAGGCTTGTGTGAGGCTTGGCTTCCAGGAGAGCTTTGGATTCCTGCGCTCCGCCTCCTCCCCTTTCGCCCCCCCCCCCCCCCTCCCCTTTGTGCTGTAGTTGTTTTTTTATGACAGTGTTTGAAGGGAAAATAGTGTAAATGTGTAAGAATGTTGACACAAAACATGAATCATACAACACTTCTTGACTGCGTCTGATATAGACGCTGAACTGCCAATCTGCCATCTCTGAAATGAAATGTGGCTTCAAATCATGACGATTACGAAAGAAGGTCCCATAGAATACGTCAAGCATTTCACTATGTTGTACGTGGGGAGAGAGAGAGAGAGAGAGAGAGAGAGAGGCGGGAGAGAGAGAGAGAGAGAGGAGAGAGAGAGAGAGAGACAGACAGGACAGACAGACAGACAGGACAGACAGGCAGACAGGCAGAGACAGAGAGAGAGGCAGGCAGGCAGACAGATTAAGAGACAGAGGACAGAACAGACAAGGGGGGAAGAGGGGGAGAGGGGGAGATAAAGATTAAGAGACAGAGAGAGAGAGGAGAGAGAAAGAGAGAGGAGAGTGGAGAGACGGGAGAGGGAGAGGGGTGAGAGAGTAGAAGGGGGTCACGGAGGGAGCGGAGAGGAATGATGAGAGAGAGCGAGGGTAGTGAGAGGAGAGGAGAGAGAGAGTCATTCATGACGTATTTCATGTATACAAGGTACATAGGGGGTCCACGTTTATTGGAGGAAGAGCAATGTGAGGAAAATTTGTATGAAAAGTGGTGAAAGGGGGTAGGGTGTACCCCCCGCCCCCCTTCCCTGGCCATTACAGCCCTGCCAGTTCCCACCCCTCATCACCCCCACGCTTCCCTGCCACCCACCCATCTGATTCCACCCCCTTCCCACCATACAGCCCTGCCAGTTCCCTTTCTCATGGCCCCCCCTCCGCTTCCTCCTGCCCCCACCCCCTACACCCCCTGCGCTTATGATGGTGATGCTAATGGGTATTAATGGAGAATAATGATGATAGTTTAAAGATGATGTTACGAAAAATTATAATAGTAATATAGTACGAAATCATGTGATAATGACAAACAATGATACTAGTAATGATAGCAGTAATGGTAATGAAAATAATAGAAGTAATAGTAACAATGAAAATAATAGCAGGGACTAACAATGATAAATTGATGAGAAATGAGAATAATTTCCTTTTCTGAGATACAGCTATGTGCATTTTCCCATGCTATGAAAAGGAGGAGAGAACATCATGTGGGAAAACTCCTGAACAGGCCAACCTGTAATCCACCTCCTTAGTCTTTCTCTCTCCTCTCCCCACTCCCTTCCACCCCCACCCCGACTCCCCACACGAAAAAATAAAGAAAGAAAGACAGAAAATTGCTGGCTTGACATGATTCATGTCGGTTTAAATCATTTTCTTTATGTGTTAGGATTACAGCATGCACCACACCTTTGAAACGTAGAGAGTCCAGATGCCTATATGGTAAAGTTGGTGTCCACGTCTTTTTCAGATTCCATGGTGGAGCTGGACGGAAGGGCAGGCACCGTCCGACTGTTGCCTAACGCGTGCCGTTTGGGTCACGCTGGTTTGACCGCCAGGCTTTGTCCTGTTTCAAGACTCTGACCGAGTGTGAAGGACAATACGATCATTAGAGTAAAAAGACAATATTATAATTAGAGTAAAAAAAAAAAAAACATGATCATTAGAGTAAAAGACCATAATAAATTGATTTTTATTACATGTGATCATTAGAGCAAAAGACCATATGATCATTGGAGGAAAAAGATGATAATGTACATTATGAGTTAGAGTGAAAGACATATGATCATTAGATTGAAAGACCATATGATCATCAGAGTGAAGGACATTATGATCATTAGATTGAAAGACCATAGGATCATTAGATTGAAAGACCATATGATCACTAGAGTGAAAGACCATGTGATCATTAGAGTGAAAGACATTATGATCATTAGAGTAAAAGAGAATATGATCATTAGATTGAAAGACCATAATTTTGATCCTTAGAGTGAAAGACGTTATGATCGTTAGATTGAAAGACCATATGATCATTAGAGTAAAAGACCATATGATCATTAGAGTGAAAGACCATAATGATCATTAGATTGAACGACCATAGGATCATTAGATTGAAAGACCATGATTATGATCATTAGAGTGAGAGAGAAGATATTGTTAGAGTAAAAGAGAATATGATCAAACAAGCACATACGACTTGAAGCACAGTAGGATGTAGGGTGAGACCATAACCGCTGGGTACTCTGTGTGTTGATGTGTTGGACTTGACTGCAACACTTACACATCGAAATGACTGGCCGCAAAACTTGATATACTGTGTGTATGTGTATATGTTGTCATGTGTGAGGGGTGCTGTGAGGAATGTGCATGTCATTGATTACAGGACTGCAGTTTCCGATGGTTTGAACAGATGTTCTGGATGATGTCTGCATGGTTGTGCACCCATAAACTTGTGTTTTGTATGCTACTCCATTCAAAAGAAGCATACTCTTAATTTATGACTGTCCCAGAAATGTTCCTGGATGAACAAATGTGGCCTTGTGTATTAGACATCAGCAGGAAAGCCTCATTATGTGTTCAAGGTGTGAGGTGTGAATTGTGTGGAATGAATGATTTCTGACAATCTGTAGTTCATAGCGATAAAGGTCATGTTTTACCATAAACCAGTTGAGGTTAAATTTCATGTTTTTTACCATAAAACCAGTTGAGGCTAAATATTATCACCTGTATGAATCAGAATGAATATAATTTCTGTCATGTTTTTACCATAAAACAATTTGAGGTTAAATTATTACAACCTTTATGAATCAGAAAGGATGTCTCAGCGTGGGTTTATTTGGCCCATGAACAGTGAATTGTAGCAATTATTATTATTAGATTATATTGAGTATTTTATAGCGCCTCTACTCGGTCACAGACCAAGCTCTAAGGGCTTTACAATAAACTCGCTACCTCACTCACTCAACGGGCTGCCTACACAGGTAGAGCCGGCTGAAGAGCAGCCTACTGGCACTCACACAGTCGTTTCCCGTACCATTCAAATATAACTCATTTTCATTTATCTCATTTATTCCTCCAGTTTCTCACATAAGATGCAGGATAGACAGGCCTGGCCACAGTGGCTGACATGGCCAATGCAGGATAGACAGGCCTGGCCACAGTGGCTGACATGGCCAATACAGGATAGACAGGCCTGGCCACAGTGGCTGACATGGCCAATGCAGGGTAGACAAGCCTGGCCATAGTGGCTGCGGGTGAAGGTCTGATCAGGGTTCATGTCACGGCATCACGGTTTCTCCTCTTGTGCCGTTTGTCCACAAGGGTGACCGTATGGGTGTTTTCAAAGGAGGAGGCAACTTTGTAATGGTGTGATGCCAGGTGTTGCGATCCGCAGCTAGGGAAGACCGCTGGTGATGGTCGATATATTCGATTGGCACCAAGTTGTTCTTTTTTCAGTGTTTGTATCACTTCACATGCAGGGCTGTCCTTCAGTCTCCAGATGACCTGAGACTGGTAGATTGACCTTTAGGCCTGAGACAGCCAGACTGAATGACTCCAGTCTGTTCTTGCAACTGAAGTTGTTCTCAAATCAGCTCAACTAATTGGAAGGGGCAGCGATGGTACCCTGGGTGGTGAAAAAGGGGGACAAAAAAATTTCTTTTCTTCACGGGGCGAATGACCAATTAAGAAGCATTTTTTTCTTTTTTAAGAAAATTTTCTGACCTGCACCCTGGGAGAAAGAAAAGAAAAAAGAACGCTTCTTGTTGGGAAGCTCATTGTCATGTGCCCTGTGAAGAAGAGGAAAAAAGTTTTTTTTCTCTTTTCTTGTTCTCTCTCTTTTTTCCCCCACGGAGCGCATGACAGGGACGCCAACAAGGGTTGTCATTCGGAGACCATGTTCCACTCTTGCTGACGACAAACCCAGGGGTTGGTGATAAATATCGGGGCCGACGTGGCCCCTCTGCGACTGATGGTGTGGCGTGTTCTTCTGGATCGGGGCTGTGGGGGCTCTGTCATTGGTCTGGACAGCAGGGCTCGCTTCTGTCCTCATGGGGGCCAGGACTCGTAATCTTGAGGTTGCGGGTTCAAATCCACGACAGGCCATTTCGGTACAGGGGGATTTTTCCCTCGGATTAACACTGGTTCTGACTCCATTTCCCATACAGTCCTTCGAATGAGACTATAAACTGAGGTTCTGTGTATGAACGCACACATAACATCTTCCACACACGTAAAATCCCATCACCAAGTTTCGGAAGAGAAGGCCAGTTTGGCCGTTGGTATGGATGACACGTTACACATAGCATGGAGCTTCCCCGAAGTTGGAGTATGGCTGCCTTAATGGCGGCGGGATAAAAAACGGTCGTACTCACAACACTCCACTCTGTTTGTTGGGTAGATGGGAATAATCCTTGCCTGTCTATAAAGGGGGTGTTCGCAAGACTATCAGCCTGCATATGCAGAAGAAGAGGAAGCTTCTGTCGTGAAAGTCGTCTTTGTTCTTCTTCAGCCTTCCACTGTGTCTTCTTGAGTCATGCCAAGTCTCCTTTGTCTTCTTGAGTTATGCCAAGTCTCCTTTGTCTTCTTGGGTCATGCCAAGTCTCCTTTGTCTTTTCGGGTCATGCCAAGTCTCCTTGTCTTCTCAGGTCATGCCAAGTCTCCTTTGTCTTCTTGAGTCATGCCAAGTCTCCTTTGTCTTCTTGGGTCATGCCAAGTCTCCTTTGTCTTTTCGGGGTCATGCCAAGTCTCCTTTGTCTTCTCAGGTCATGCCAAGTCTCCTATGTCTTCTCAGGTCATGCCAAGTCTCCTTTGTCTTCTTGGGTCATGCACAAGTCTCCTGTGTCTTCTCGGGTCATGCCAAGTCTCCTTTGTCTTCTTGGGTCATGCCAAGTCTCCTTTGTCTTCTTTTCAGGTCATGCCAAGTCTCCTTTGTCTTCTCGGGTCATGCCTAGTCTTCTTTGTCTTCTCGGGTCATGCCTAGTCTCCTTTGTCTTCTCAGGTCATGCCAAATCTCCTTTGTCTTCTCGGGTCATGCCAAGTCTCCTTTGTCTTCTTGGGTCATGCCAAGTCTCCTTTGTCTTTTCGGGTCATGCCAAATCTCCTTTGCCGTCTGCAGTTGCCTGATGAACAGGCTCACTAGTTTGGGTCACTTTTTCCACTGAAGGCATCATCCATCGTACTTTGATTGCTTATACAACAAAGATCTAAAGAAGTTACACGCAAAGAGGTACTAACACCAAGGTTTAACTCTAGGAATAACAATTTTAAAGTAAATTTGAAATAACTCTACCAGTTAACACGAAACAAACTGCAAGACAAAACACGATGCGTTTCGACTTCTGAGGTCTTCATCAGGCAATATAAACAACACTCAGGACAACGAAAATGAAGAATGAGCAATCACTTGTCTTCTCAAGTATGGCGCAAGATGGGCGTTGTCTGGGTGTTGTTCATCTTGTCTGAAGAAGACCTAGGAGGTCGAAACTCGTCCTGTTTTGTCTTGTAATTTGCTGGTCCATGTTAACTGGTGGAGTTATTTCAAATTCCTTTTAAACATTTGTTTCAATTTCCGCCTTCAGTCACCTTACTTTGCGACTATCAGAATACTAATTCTTAAAGACTTTCCGTCTGCCAGTGATGGCAGGCAGTATTATCACAGCTTTTTTTTCTAATCACATGACTGCTGCTGACCAGTCAATGTCCAGTCTTTGAGACAGAGAATCCTTGTCCTTGGTTAGCAGATCTGGCGTTCCCTTCATTTGCTTTCCCTTCTTATGTTTTCAGGTACATTGGTCTGCCTGTACACAGTGATTTTTCCCCTGCAGGTACATTTGTCTGCCTGTACACAGTGATTTTTTCCATGTAGGTACATTTGTCTGCCTGTACACAGTGATTTTTTCCATGTAGGTACATTTGTCTGCCTGTACACAGTGATGTTTTCCATGTAGGTACATTTGTCTGCCTGTACACAGTGATTTTTCCATGTAGGTACATTTGTCTGTCTGTACACAGTGTTTTGTTTTTTTTCCTGCAGGTACATTTGTCTGCCTGTACACAGTGATTTTTTCCCTGCATGTACATTTCTCTGCCTGTACACAGTGATTTTTCCCTGCGGTACATTTGTCTGTCTGTACACAGTGATTTTTCCCTGCGGTACATTTGTCTGTCTGTACACAGTGATTTTTCCCTGCAGGTACATTTGTCTGTCTGTACACAGTGATTTTTTCCCTGCAGATACATTGGTCTGCTTGTACACAGTGATCACCCCCCCCCCCCTCCCCCCTTGCAGTATATCTACCGAGGACACTTCTTCTTATGGGTTCTGTCACTAGTGCCTATTGCACATTGCAAAAGAGACCGTTCTCTTTTCATTTTCATTGAGATAACCCTCTGACCGTCACAGAAGATCTTGGGCTATGGGGAAACTGCCTTAAAACCATGGACTTGGAATCTTGACCCCCAGCTTGCTGATGGATGTTTCCTGTCTGTATGCAGACCCAAATTCTGACTTGACACAGAAATTCACATGTGCTATTTTCTTTTGCCTGTAGTTTTCATTTTATGTCAGCTAGATATGTGAAATATGTATCATCCAAGATCAATAAAAACCTGAATGGTTTGCATTGTATCGTTGTCTATGTAAGCTTGCAAAAGAAAGCCCTCCTCTTCATCCAGATCATACGGATCTGCTAATTCAAGGTGGTCAGCATCCACTCTGTCAGTTCCATGTCATCAGCTGCATTGAACTCCTCAACAGTATGTCTCGATAGCATATAGTTCCTGCAAAATATGCATAACCTGATCAAGAGTGATGTACCATGACAGCATATAAAACTTGGAGATCTAACTCTATTTGAAAAACCTTGCTCTAAAACCTGTTTCGTGCACGTGTAGCAAAAGTTGACTTTTCACATTTACACGATAGAGAGCTTCAAAGGGAAGCAACTGAGTTGAAAAACGTGCTGTGAAATGTGCATGTGGCAAAACTTCACTTTTAATTCACAAGACATAGATCCTCAAAGGGAGGCAACTCTTGTGAAGAATCAACTTGATTTGAAAAGTGTTTTTTGTTCAGCACGTTCATTATATGTTGGCAAGCATAGTGACCTGAGCTGAGCACATTATACGGATATATTGTAGGTGAAATGTTACTAAATGCTAACTGTCAAGACAGGCTGCTTCGACAGACGCAGTTGGTTACAATTCTACTGTTCGCCTGCCTTTTTATGTTGTTGTCCATTATGCCTTGTGTTCATGGACTTGCAAGATTGAAATGAGGGGAAGAAAATGTGAGAAATATATATATATATATATATATATATATTCAATTATAAAACAGAACTTGCTCGTATGTCCTAGAGTGAAGAAATATATATATATATATATATATATATATATATTTATAACCAGATTTCAGTTTTATGCTGTATTGTTGTGATTAGCAGAAAAGTTTGATCCTGGTAAATGGCCTTATATTCAGTATGTGCACCTTTGTGTTTCATATTTGTATTAACAGGAGGAAAGATATATACTGTAATATTTTTAGATTGACCTATTTTTGTGTATTGATTGACTGACTAATTGCACATGTGGTACTGTTGTTGTGACTGCATAGAGTACTTTTATGCATTTTGTTCAAGTATTCAATGAAGTAAAGAATAGATTATACATTTTCTTGAGTTTTTATTCGCTTCGCTGGTTGTGGTTTTTGATGTGAGTGCTTATGGGTTTTTTTTTCTTCTCTCTAGATTCTTGTGCAGCCAATTAACGACTTTACAACAATTCAGACTTTGCAAGAAAGAATGGACAGATCTGCATTATTGTGATTTTCATTACAATTAAGCTCACATGTGCTAGCTCAGTGATTGATTAGTTGCTGACACCAGCAGTGACTCAAAAAGGTGGAGTTGTACACCTATGAATAACATCAAAGTGAATCAGAACAGTAGCGTCGTCAGTGCTCGACATGGACCAAATGTCAGAGTTTGTACAGGTCCTGGAAACTCTCAAAGTGGAAGGCCCTTTTCCAGGACTTGACAAATGCTTGAAAAATGGTGATGGTTAAAGAACAAACTTCTGGAAAAATCCTGGGTTTTTCAATAGCTACCAAGGGTAATCTGTTGTTTTTCAAGTCAGCAAAAAAATTGAATGGTGTTTACCAAGAAGACTGAGGAAGAGTGAAGGGGGGAAAAAAGAAAGAAACTGCAAATACTCTTTGAGCCCAGAAAATATGATTTTGCACACAGCATCACACAGCTTGCTTACTACTTGAATTATTTCCCTTATATGATATGCAACATTTTTTATGCTGGGAAAAGACGACAGTCTACAAAACACCCAAAATAGTAGCTGATTTTATTTCCCAGAGAATCGCTCAGAATGTTGAGCAACCTGCTGGACGTGCAGATCGAACCTTGATATGAAGAACATGGGCAAAAGTGTTGTGAGATATGTGGATATAACACTTCTTACTGTCTCAAAGTCTGGTATTCAGTTTCAGTTTCATCAAGGTGTCACTGTGTGCAGACTATTCTATATATACGCTTCACCACGTCCACTCTACGCATGACTTAAAGCTGATGGATGAATGAATTCATGACTAAGATGAGAGAATTTTTGGAAAGATTTTGAAAAAAAAAAAAAAGAGAGAAGTGCAGTAACTGTGAAAGATTATCATTTAATGTTGAATTGATTTTATTTTGCGCAGACGATAAAACACTAACTGAAGATACTTTTGATCTAATTATTTTATGGGCAAAATTCTTTATTTATAAGTGCAGGATAACTCACATAAAAACCAAAACTGGAAATTTTTTTGACTGAGTTAAGCCATAGGTATACGCTGGGAAAATATGTACATGTATTAAATATGTACTTGTATTTGAATATGTGTTATAAGTTGGGAAAATGGAAGTTTTATGATCTCCCTTTTTATCTTCCACGACCAGATCCAGCTGGAATTCTTCTTTTTTTTTCCCAGCTACCTTTGCCATTGCCTCTATGGTTCTGCTGGTCTCTTCTTACCAGAAATTGTGCTCGCTTTTTCATGAGATCATAGGCTGATAAGCGCATGCATCAACTCCCTCTCCCTTGCTCCAAACACAATGGCAAGGACTTCGGCTCAAAGCCAGATTCCCTCCCCTGCCAGCTTGACCGGCATACTTCCGTCGTGGGTGTGAACTTGCTCCATTTTGTGTTTACAGGACACACAGAATTTTAAAAAGAAAGGATGTTATTTCCGCAGGACAATACAGATTACAGGACTAAACACGATGCATTTTGACTTCTTGGGTTTTCTTCAGGCAAAACAAACCACATTTAGGACGATGAAAACGAAGAATGAGCAACCACTCATCTCATAATCGGCGCAAAATGGCTGTTGAATATCTTCTCATATTCGGCGCAAAATGGCTGCTCGTTCTTCGTGCGTGCGTGTGTGTGTGTGTGTGTGTGTGTGAATCGAAAAACAAACAAACAACAAAACAATCACAACAAACCAACCTGGATATGAAAACATTCAAGAGATGGTTGCCATCACCATGTGACAGAAGATAAATGTGTTAATTAATCTCGTCACTTTTGTACAGTCAAATGCTTGTTTCATTTATTTTCTCCTCACTTCTTTGTATTTGTTTGTATTCCTTACACAACATTTTCAGCGCACAGGGGGCAAAGTGTATTTTTATTTTAAAAAAAAAAAATGCATGTGCATTTTCATTTTTGCGCACGTTTACACGTTCGTACTGTGAAAGCACATGTATAAATCCATGTATATGACTCCCCCACCCCCTCCTTCACACACACACACACACACACACACACACAAGAACATACACACTTGTGCATAATTATGTTCACACGCATATATGCATGCACACACACACGCACTCATTCACACACACACACACACACACACACACACACACACACACAGAACTCTGAGAACCTTTGGTTGAGTGATCCAGAACCTTTAATATTCTGTGGGAATCCCTTAGGTCTACTCATGGTGCACATAAGGATTATTTTAATGTAAAGCATAAGTGAGTTTTAATAATAAATAAAGCAAAACAACGGTGCGTAAGTGATAGTTTTGATATAAAGCAAGCATGATGGTACATAAGTGATAGTTTTAATATCAAGCAAGCACGATGGTACATAAGTATATAGTTTTAACATCAAGCAAGCACGATGGTACACAAAATGATAATAGTAAGTATAACGGAGTGCAAATGATCATTTTGGTATAAAGCAAGCACGATGGTACACAAAATGATAATAGTAAGTATAAACGGAGTGCAGATGATCATTTTGGTATAAAGCAAGCACGATGGTACACAAAATGATAATAGTAAGTATAACGGAGTGCAGATGATCATTTTGGTATAAAGCAAGCACGATGATACACAAAATGATTATAGCAAGTATAACGGAGTGCAAATGATTATTTTGGTATATAAAGCAAG
Source organism: Conus betulinus (assembly GCA_016801955.1). Lineage (NCBI taxonomy): Eukaryota > Metazoa > Mollusca > Gastropoda > Neogastropoda > Conidae > Conus > Conus betulinus. The sequence continues at coordinate 65,113 of JADBJO010005001.1, forward strand.
CACGATGGGACACAAAATGGTTATAGCAAGTATAACGGAATGCTAATTATCATTTTGGTATAAAGCAAGCATGATGGTACACAAAAAATGATTCATGAATGTCCGTCGTGGTCGACGACGATGTCAGTGACTCCGCATGTGTGAGCGCAAGCCAAAGCTGGACACACAGATACGTCCACACTCTGGGCATGTGACAGCTGTCATTGGGCCAGGTCTCCTCTCTTTGCGGGCTTGGCGCTTCTGGTCCAACTCCTGCAAATGCTTTTCTTCGAAGCTGTTGACTCGTTTGTGGACTGCAAGTCGCCAGGCACTGCGGTCTGTGGCAAATGTTTCCCAGCCTGAAGCGGGATGCCACAGGAAGCCAATGATACATTCAGGTAGTCCTTGAAGCGTTTGAATGGCCGCCCAGTGTTTCTCTTGTTCCAGCTGCCAGCTAAGAGAAGAAAGACCATTTTTGGAAGTCGCATGGCGTCCATTCATACCACATGCCCATCTCACTTCAACTGCGCTTTCATGATCAGTGCCTCGAAACCAGGCATCTTCGCTCTGTGACACACTTCTGTCTTGGAAATCCTGTCTTCCCAGGAGATGCCCATGATCTGACACAGGCAAAATGATTACAGCAAGTATAACGGAGCGCAATGATCATATTGGTATGAAGAAAGCATGATGGGTACACAAAATGATTACAGCAAGTATAACGGAGCGCAAATGATCATATTGGTATGAAGAAAGCATGATGGTACACAAAATGATTACAGCAAGTATAACGGAGCGCAAATGATCATTTTGGTATAAAAGAAAGCATAATGGTGCACAATTGAAAAAAAAAAAGCAAAAGGATGCATAAAGTGATGGTCTAAAATATAAAGCAAGCATATTGGTACGCAAAATGATTTGAATGACCCAAGACAAGCAGAATGGAGCACAAAACGATGTTGCTTTTTTTTTTTTTTTTAAACATAAAGCAAGCGTAATGGAGCGCAAACTGATTTTCTTTAATACAAAGAATTTTTTTTCTACTTTGAAGCAAGCAAAATGTGCACATAATGGTTTATCCTTGGTGCGGGGGAGGTACCGGAGAAGTTGGACGAAGAGTGGTGCATATACTGTCAATGATTACTGTGGAACGATTGAGATGTAACAGGATTTCACAAACAGATCTGTGATCAGTTTCAGGCCTTTGATATGGGTTGTCATGCTTTGCTTCAGATTCACAATATTCTTCTTCTATAATTCGTCTGATCTAAGATTTTGCGGAAAGAAAGAGTTTTTAAACGACATTTCAGGTGTGTTTCCTAAAAAAAATGGTTCACTCAAAAATGAGTAGGTCACCAGCACACATGTTAAAAAATAAATTAAAATAAAGTGCGACTCAGCCTGCTGGCCCCTGGAGCAAAATTTGGCAACAAAGGGGTCGCACACGATATTTAAAAAGTTAAAAAAGCAATGGCCATTAATAAATAACCATAAAATATCTATGGGGAAGTTAAAAAAAATAGAAAGTCAATCAATGTGCAGATCTCAAGACTGTCGTATCAATTTGATTTTTAAATGAGACTGCATTTGTGGCAATCTTGATGGCACCCGGCAGTGAGTTCCACAGCCGTACAGAACTAGGATAAAATGAATGTAAATGGCTGTCAATATTTGATGCAGGTATGGCATAAGATTGACCGCCACTCCTGGTGCTACTTTTATTCAATACTAGTTGTTCCATTGGGATATCAATTAGTTTAGCTCTGCCTTTGAAGAAGGTATTAAGTTTAATAAAAGATCTTCTCTCTTCTTAGGGTTTCCATTCTAATTTCCTCATGTTTCTTCTAGTATTCCCTTTCTCTCTGATATGGTTCCCTGTTACGAACCGTGCTGCTCTCTTGAAATCTTTTCGAGGTTATCAATGTCCTTTAGATGTAAGGATCCCAGACTGAGCAACCATATTCCAGAGTACTGGTCTAAACTAGTGTTTTGTAGCAGTCGTCCTTAACCTTTTGGGGGCAGTCGTCGTTGATATTCCTGTATAAGAAAGCTAAGATGTTGTTTGCTTTCTTACATACTAAATTGTAATGTTCTTTCCATTTGAGACGACTATCTATAATCACGCCTAAAATATTTTGCAGCATTGGTTTCTTTAAGAATAGTATTGTGAATAAAATATTCTGATCTAGTTGGTGAGCGAGTTATTACATATACACAACACTTGGCACTTCTGGGGATGAAATTCCATTTTCCAAGTTCTTTCCCACTCTTGTTACCTAGTCAGTAACCTTTCTGAGTTAGGGTGTAGTTTCAATTTCTTAAAGAACTGATGTTCCTTCTCAACAAAACGTATGGTTTTTGTATTAATCCATGGCTGGTGGTTCTTGCTTGAAGTTATTTTAGGTGGTA
>JADBJO010005001.1:72500-80000 GCA_016801955.1 Conus betulinus
CACACACACACACACACACACACACACACGCGCACGCACGCACGCACGCACGCACGCACGCACGCACGCACACACACACATACACACACACTCATTCACTCGCACGAACGCACGCACGCACGCACGCACGCACAAACACACACACACACACAACACACACACACACACACACACACACACACACACACACACAGGTTGTCTCAAAGCACAAGCTGTCTCAAAGCTTTGTTCTTCACTTTTCGTTCTTCTACTTCTACTGCTTTCTTCAAGCTTTATTACTTTCCCCAGCTAAATCACGCCATGACCGTCTACTGCCAGTATAAGTGCGTATCAGGGCAGGCAGATGTGCGGAGTGACAGAGGGACATTTAGCCATTGAAAACATCGTTTTTTTTTCTGCTTTTTTTCTCATCTTCCTCTGTCTCTTCGGCTAGATCGTCCCTTTGTGCTTCCACTCTTGCTATTTTTCCTTCTCTTCGTTTTCCTTGTTTTCCTTTCCTCTTCCTCTTTTCCTTCTCTCTGCTACTGAGAGGGTTTGCGAGTAGTAACTCCCGCATCCATTGTATTCTAATGATATTGAACTGCACCGTATTGTACTGTTTTGTATTGTGCTCAACACTATCATACTGCATTATTACTTTATTATACAGTGTTGAACTATATTGTATTATATTGTGCTGCATAACATTGGACTAGACTGCGTTATATGTTGTTCTGTATATTATAGTACTACTAAATTATTCTAGTGCATCGTGTTGTGCTGAATTGCTATTGCACTGCACTGCCTTGCTGAACTGTACTCTTTAATAATTTCACTATCTCATCAAGTTTTCTTTTCCCTGTATGAAGGTCCGGCCGCCATCCCCGAGGAACATGCGTCGCCATTGTCTGGCGCCACACACTTTTCATTTCACTTTTCTACTTATGTCTTTTCATTCACCAATGTCCCAGCGCAACTACAATATTTGTCGAGGGTTGTGTTACTCACATGATATACATGCGGCCTGAGGGGCTTCTACTTATTATTTTACTTTAAGAAAAAAAACATGTGACATGTACGATTGTTATCACACCAACTGACACCCACGCTCCGTTGTCAGGGTTCTCGGTATCTTTTTCAACGGCATGCATATTTGAACTGGCCAGAAAAATATACCCCTATGAGGGGAAACAAATTAAACAGAAGCGTTTCTATAGAACGTGTCTTTTTGTTATGAAATGATAGCGGGTTTTTTTTTTTTTTTTTTTTTTTGGTTTTTTTTTTTTGTAATGCCTCAGTTTATTTGATCTGGCAAGGATGATGAAGTGCTCCCGCTGGCAGCCTGAATACGATCCATGGCAGACCAGATGTCCAGAGTCACTGGGGAAATCAACGTTTGCCAGATGAGCTGCCAGTAGACTGATAGTGACTGGCCGTGTCCACTGCAGGCGATTTTCTCTATCAACAAAAGCATGCGCTGGTCTGACTTTGGCGATCACTGGGCTCTAAGAGTGTGTCGAGTTCTCGTGGGTTCTGTAGGTCAGGTCGGATAATTTCACTTAGGGCCTTGTAGACTGACACGTTTGAGAGAGAGAGAGAGAGAGAGAGAGAGAGAGAGAGTCGCTGCTTTCTCTCTTCTTCTTCTTATGTGTGTGGGTGTGGGTGTGTGCGCGCGCGCGCGCGCGAGCACATGCATGTATGTGTGCTTCTCGTGTGTGTGTGTGTGTGTGTGTGTGTGTGTGTGTGCGCGCGCGCGCGCGCGCGCGCGTTTGTTCTTAGGGCACAACTATGTAAACCTCGGTCAAAGAAATCGCTGAAACCTGGCAAAGCAGATGTCTTCTATCACTCTCAGACCGCCTGGGAAATTAGTGTCAGCCGTAATATTGTCTGTCAGTCGGATGATTCGGTCTGTCACCTCCCACTGGGAGGTGGGAATGATGCAGCCTGACAGCTCACTGCGCCTCGGTCCCTCAACAATAGCTTGTGCCGGACAGCAGACGTGACCTCAGCATCGGGTGAGAAGTTCTCACATGTTCAGGCCACACACCGCAATTAGGAACAGGCACCAAAACGCTGTCAAATCCATCCATGTTTGGAGGGTTGGATAATGTAAAATGGTCTTGAAATAAAATATGTTTTTAGTTATCGGCTCTAGCAGAACCTTGAAAAACATTTAGCTTATTTTTAAAGGATGAATTCTGGTCACTTCACTCACGATCTGTGAATACATGAACAAACACACAGCACACGTCAGATTTCAGATTTTAGCTCTCGCCAGCTGGGGTTTCCTCAAACAATCCTAATTCATTCAATTTAAAGAGCCTGTTTTGAAACAGCTAGCACGTTTCGTACTGTGCATGTAAAAGAAAGATGGGTGTTCCAGCCCAATAGGTTGCTAGCAGGTCCAAAAACTTACATTGTCTCGAGCAAGAAAGCTGTGGTAATTGTGAAAGCAGACACAAAGGTGTGAATTTTTTCAATGCACGTACCCTGCCTTGTCTCTCCACTCCAACCTTCTCCTCACTCTCTCTTCCACATCTACCCTTCCACCCGCCACGCTCCAGAAATACACACACACACACATATATATATATATATGTGTGTGTGTGTGTGTGTGTGCATACATATTTCACAATTACCACAGCTTTATATGTATATATATATATACTTGAGTGGGTGAATGGGGAATAAATAAATGCTTCTCAAAATGACCTTCAGCAAGCTTATAGTCTCCAAAGCGGGAGACCATCTCCAATGGGGAGAAAGCTCACTAACATATAACTCCTGGTCAGATACCGGTATTTCGAAACCTGATTGTTTCTCCTCAGTGACCGCGGAAAGTGGTAATTTGACCCCTCTGCCTTTTCGGTTTTTTAGAAGAATGCTATACCAGAAAAAGGCTGGTGTGCAATACCATAGTATGTTTGTTGAGTTTTTCAAAAAAAAACCAAAGGTGCCACCTAAGAAGCAAAAGAAAATCATGAAAGAGCGAAACAAGCTACATTTTCTTGTGAAAAGTCGAAAATATAAAAAGATAACCTCCTAAGACACAAGTGCTTAGGGCCAGTTCTTGGAATGAATCCGCAAGGGACTAAATTACAATGAAACAATGAATTCCAAGGATAAGTACCGAGCACCATTCCAGCAACTTACAGAGCAGCTAGGTGTTGCAATGACTGCAAGAAATATTGAATTATAAACAAAGCTTGCTGAGACTATAAGCTTGCTGAAGGTTCATTTTGAGAAGCATTTATTTATTCCCCATTCACCCACTCAAGCACATACTGTCAGTTAGGCAGAATCATCTACCACTGCACGTTTGAAGGCTTATCACCCCCCTATTTCTATAATCTGAGACATAAGAGCAAGCTTTGTTATAATTCAATATTTCTTGCAGTCATTGCAACACCTAGCTGCTCTGTAAGTTGCTGGAATGGTGCTCGGTACTTATCCTTGGAATTCATTGTTTCATTATATATATATATATATATATATATATATATATATATATATTTTGTGTGTGTGTGAGTGTGTGTGTGTGTGTGTGTGTGTGTGTGTGTGTGTGTGTGTTCATACCTATGCCTTTTTAGATGGAAAGAGAGAGAGAGGTACTCACCCAATCGCTCATTCTTGTCTCCTATCACCCATACCCCCAATTAGGGGAAAATATATTTAGGCTGATTCTGGGGGAAGAAAAACATGTCCCCTTCTCTAGGGCCCAAGGAGGACAGCAGCTTTCATCCTGGATGCTGGAGTGAACATCTAACGAGGCAATCGACGTAGAGTGTCCGCTCTTCTATTTTTGTCCTCTTGTTCTCTGTCCGTCTTTCTGTCTGTCCGTCTGTCTGTCCATCTGCCTGTCTGTCTGTCTGTCAGTCTGTCTCCATCTCTGTCTCTGTCTGTCTGTCTCTGTCTCTGTCTCTCTCTCTCTCTCTTACACAGTCCACCTACCTGACCGGCACCAGTGCTCTAGAAAGCCAATGTCACAGTGTGCTAACTCTCTCTCTCTCTCTCTCTCTCTCTCTCTCTCTCTCTCTCTCTCTCTCTCTCTCTCAAGCGTTTCCTAAGTGTTCCCTTACATTCTTCTAACAAAATGGTTTATGCGGAAACTGGAAGATATCCTTTATATATACACACCTATATAAAATGTATTAAATATTGGATGAAACTGTTAAAACTACCTTACACAAGTTTTGTAAACAGGCGTACAAAATGTTGTTGCAACAGCACGAGAATGGAAAGTTCAACTGGGTATCCAATGTAAAGAAACTGTTGACTGAAAATGGGTTTGGCATTGTCTGGCTAAGCCAAGAAGTAGGAAACGATGAATTGTTTATCTCAGAATTTAAAGACAGATTGATCTGTATGTTTCAACAAAACTGGCACTCTCACATGGAAGGAAATGAAAATACAGATGTTTTCTTTATTTAACAGTAACCTGCAACCTGAAAAATATTTATCGGTGGTAACAGATGGCACAGAAGCGCACTGGCAAGATTTCGAACAAGAACATTAGGTCTTTTTGCCAACATAAATCGTTTATGCTTGATACAGCAACAGTAAATACTTGTCCAGTCTGCAAAGCAAACGTCATTGAAGGTGAGAGTCACTTTTTATACCACTGTGATGCTTACCGACATATTCGTGGAATATTTAGCTTGTTTCAGGTGCCTGTTTGTGCAAAATTGCAATCTGCTTCATATATTGACACTTGAAAACGAATCGCTGATCAAATCCTTAGTAATTTATATTGCTGAAGCTAGTAAAATCAGAAAAAAATGTCACTTCCAACCTGATTTCCTCTTGTAAACATTATTTTCTATTCAGTGCCTGGTGGTCATTGATTCTGTGACAATCAATGGTAATGTTTTTATGAGATGCCATTGTTTTGTGTTTTGCTTTTGACCAACACAACTTTAAACGTTGGACCTTGAGTGTGTGAGTGTGCACACTGATGTCTACAATGTTGACTTGTTGGGTACATTTTGTTCAGAACATTTCCTTTATGTGGGTAATAAGTTCACGCCCCCATGTCATAACGGCTGTACAGCTATTGACATTACAGTATCATTGAGTCATTGATTGAGTCTCTCTCTCTCTCTCTCTCTCTCTCTCTCTGGGGAAGTGAGTGTGTGCGTCTGTGTGTGTGTGTGTGTGTGTGTGTCTGTCTGTCTGTCTGTCTGTCTGTAAACAAGCATATCTCCATGTGTGTGTGTGTGTGTGTGTGTGTGTGTGTGAAGGTTTGTGAACGAGCATGTGTGTCTGCTGTGTGTGTGTGTGTGTGTGTGTGTGTGTGTGTGTGTGTGTGTGTGTGTGTGTGAATGTGCGATGTGTGTTTGTGTGCTTGCACATGCAAGCAATGTGGGCCAACAGCCACCCAGAGAATTCAACTGATGTTCACCAATTCATTTTTAACCCATCCTTAGCAGTCTGATGAGAAGCAGAATTGTTGAGAAACACCCAAGTTTTATAATTGCAGGCATGTGACAGTTAAAGAAACAAAGATGTTACGGAGAAGTTGAGGAAGAGGGAATGGAAGCGAGGGGGCTGACCCAAAGATCATGGCTATGAACTCTGCTATCGCTTCATAGAATTCATCTTCTGTAAACAGCTCAGGTGTCCATTCTTTCCACTCACGCGTGAAATCGGCTTCCACTGTCCAGTTGCTATACCTCCCCCCAGCCATGCTTCACGCCTCAGCTACTTTGGCCAGTTTTTAACGACCATGGCCTCTGGATAATCACTGTGACGCCCTCCACCCTCCCTCCCTTTCATTTACCCATCCTGTCACTATCTCCCAGTCCCTGAGCTGAGCCGCAGGTTCGTGTTATTGATCAGCGGGATGTCTGTGTTTTCTGGATAAATGGCATTCCCCACCCGCCCATTCCCATATTTCCCATTTCGTCTTGTCAAGTCGTTTTCTTCGAGCTGTTGTGTCTATGTTATTGATATTTTTTTGTTGAATAGGCCAGCCGTTCCAGTTCAAGAAAAACGCAGCATGTGTCAGTTTAATTAAAGTAACATGTTTTTTTTTTTGCTTCATGCAGGCAAGTCGTGTGTGTGTGTGTGTGTGTGTGTGTGTGTGTGTGTGTGTAAGCGTTGATGTTGGAGAGTGTGAGGAGAAGGGTGGGTGGCAGAAGGGTAAGCTGGGCACATGTGCATGTAATTACGTAAGTCTCCCCCCACCCTCCCCTTTGCCCCCGTGTCTTTTCACAGCTACTTAGCTTTCTTGCTGAAAACCTGGCCAAGCTTTAACATATTCGGAAACAGCATGTTCAGCTGATGAATCCATCCTTTTGTTGGACATGAGGCAGTCTGGGATGACATTGTTACGATTGTGCAATACTTCCTGAAGAAGACAGCAAGACCAAACATATTGGGAATGAATGAAACAAAATGATTACGTTGTAAAACAAAATGCAATTTGTTCTGGTCTCAGGACACAAAGCTATGCCATTCATGTCCCTGTTCTGGTCTCAGGACAAAAGCTAACATGTGCTCCCCTTATAAAAAATGTATGCGAGCAAATGCAGGTGTTCTTTTTTTCTTCTCGAGCAATATCAAAAACGTTCATTTAATTTTTCTTTTTTTTTTTTTTTGTAGTACGCTACATGACGACTCCATTCTGCTTGTTCTTATCACGATAACTTACAATACACACTAGAGGTTTCTTTTAGATTTGATATGAAATGGAGGAGAAACGAGAACAGGACCAACAAGGGAATATAACAACACATCCACAACAATGGCTTGTTTATACTGGTGAGAAAAAAATCAGTGCCCAACTCACTGTCAAGTCCACCCTGCCAGTTTCTCTCTCTCGATGCTCTCTCCTCTCTCTCTCTCTCCAGTCTCTCTCCTCTCCTCTCTCTCTCTCTCTCTCTCTATCTCCTCCGTCTCTCTCAACTCCAGCTCTCTCCTCTCCTCTCTATACACACACACTCACTTCTTCCTTTTCTTCAACTTCTGTGTGTGTTGTGTGGGTGTGTGGGTGTGTGTGTTTGGTGTGTGTTTGTGTGTGTGTGTGCGTGTGGTGTGGTGTGGGTGCGTCGTGTGTGTGCGATGTGTGCGTGCGTGCGCGGTGTGTGTGGTGTGGTCTCGTGCTCTCTCCCTCTGTGTCCTCTCCTCTGTCTCCTCTCTACTCCTCTCTCCCTCTCTCTCTCTCTCCTCTCTCTCTCTCTATCTCTCTCTCTCTCCTCCTCCGTCGCTCTCTCGGTGTGTCTCATCTCTTCTCCTCTTCCTCTCTCCTCTCTCGCCTCCCTCTCTCGCTCTCTCCTCTCTCCTCTCTCCTCTCCTCTATCTCTCTCTGCTCTCCCCTCTCTCTATCTATCTCTCTCTCTCTCTCCTACTCTCTCTCAACACACACACACCACCACATACATACATATCATACAAAGTTCTTTTACCACTGGTGTGTGTATGTGGGTGTGTGTGCGCGCGCGCGCGTGTGCGTGCGTGTGCATGAGTGCGTGCGTGTGTGCGCGGGCGCATGTGTGTGTGCGCGGTGTGTGTGTGTGTGTG
>JADBJO010005001.1:92500-95000 GCA_016801955.1 Conus betulinus
TGTCACGGTCACGTCAACCCTGATCGAGATCCATAATTAAGGATGTCGGTGTGATGATATCCAAGCAAAATAATCCCCACACAACATCGCCCTCCCGACCCCTTCCCCCAAACCCCCAACTCCCACCCACTCTAGTCCCACACACATACACTTACCGCCCACTAATCCCATCATATCCTGCTCACATACAGAGAGAGAGAGGAGGAGAGAGAGAGAGAGAGAGAGAGAGAGAGAGAGAGAGAGAGAGAGAGAACCGGCCCATCCACCTCCAACCAACGCATACACCACGCCACACACACACACACACACACACTCATTGATATCACACACTCCGCGTTAAAGCGAGCATACGAGCCATTGTGTGTGCATCACCAAACAGACGGCGGGCGCGCCTCATGAATTGTGTATCGGCGGGACGGGCTGGTTGCCGGCAAAGATATTAGCATGGACCTGTCACAAACAGCACTCCCCCCACCCCCCGCACCTCCCCTAACAGTTCTACCCCTACTCCCATCCCCCCCACCCCCCCCCCTCCCGCCCTATCTTTCTTTAGCGTTCCCGGCCATGCTAGATCCTCAATCCGGTGAGTAAGGCGAAGTCCACAGTCCCCCACAGAGACCCCACCGTCCCCACAGCTTCTCCTCCTGGACCTCAACCGGACTGGAACGCATCTGGCATCTCAAGGATTCAAAGGGGGGGGAGGGGGGGGGGGCAGGCAGGACTGTAAGATGTGGGGTGGGAGTTTGGGAGCCTGTGCCACAAGGGCACTGGTCAGTATGAGAGAGTTTGAAGCGTGAGAGATGGGAGAGGAGCTGGCAGTGTCCTGTTCGCAGCCTGAAGATGGTAACTTGAGCTGCTCTGTCGAGTTGGTGTCACCTTAGCTGCCTATGATCAGCGCGCAGTCGGGCTTCTTTGGACAATTGGCACGTGGAGCAAAAAGAAGCGGGCACTTCTTCTGTCCACTGCCATGTGCGCGCGCGCTTGTCATGTCCGATTTGTGCGTGTGTGGGTGGTCCAATGTGCGCCCAGTGTAGTTCAGTCCCCTGTGCCTCTGTTAACTACTATGGGTATGGGGTAGGTCCATGCACATTAATACTACATTCATAAATGAATCCATAACTAAACAAGAAAGAAAGAAATCAATTAACGAATAAATAACTACATGAAATAAACAAATAAATACAACAAATAAGAAACAAAACAAATGAAAAAAAAAGAAGTTGTTATTGTAACTGTTAGAATTTTCTGCCAGATCGAGGATCCATCTGTATGGCCGCCGACGAAACGCAGTGATTGGACAGCACACGGCGCATATTGGCATGATTGACACGGGCGTGACATTGGACACCGAGCCTTCGTGGTTGTTGGACAGTGAGACGCCATCATCTTGGACGCTTGAAACGCGCGCTTTTGAATGCAAATGAGGGCGTGCCAGTGATCGCGTGCGGTTTCTCGACTGCTCTGATCAACTTATGAGACAGAAACCTAGCTTTAAAACGGGACAAAGCCAATGTTTTCACACTATCTTCAATTGTGTCAGTCCCTTTCTCAAGGAAAATCGCAACAGTGACTGATTTCGACGAAGAAAATAGAGTTTTCATGTGAACACAGCTATTTACGGGCATGAACACACACACACACACACACACACACACACACACACACACATATCCACTCAAAGAACTGTCTTACGCTTGGTCATGAAAAGAAGATCAAAACTCAAAACACAGTTTAAACATGTATGCATTTTGTTAACTTACAGGTACATGATATCGACGAGGAACGTGCTTCCGAACTGATGATTCTGCCAGATTGCAAACAAATCAAAGAGACTGCCGAACAGTCGGTATGGAAATGGGCTAACACGAGATGTTGCAAACTTTGCAGGAAAAAGCACTATGCCGCCGAACGAAAAAAAAAATTACAAGTTTTGTTTATGTGTTTGTTTGTTTGCTTTTCGTTTGTTTTGTTCGGCGGGCATAGTCATTTTTTTTTCTTTTTTCAGTTTCAGCATGCAGTCACCTCGCAATGAAACTAACGAGCTGTCGCGCCTCAAACATACTGCAGCTCTTAACATGACATCCTGTTAGCAAACAACAGCAAACAAACAAACAAACAAAAAACGTAAGTTTTGCTTGAGTTTGAATACAGTTCTTGTTTTTAACAATCACGGAAAACAAGTTACAATACAAATAAATTTCATTGCCGCCTTTTGACTGGCTCTGAGGCCTTTTTCGTCCGTCGCTGCATTTGACATGTCCACTCTCAAGTCGCAAAGTGTGAAGCGACCGCAGGCGGAAATCTACACACATTTGAAAAGTTGTTGATAAAGCACCGCCAAAGAACGTCGACAAACGAATCACAAAACAAAACACGACGCGTTTCGACCTCTTAGGTCTTCTTCAGGCATGATGCACAAAACACTCAGGACAACGAAAATGGACGAGCAATCACTGACCTTCTTCCCATTCAGCACAAGATGGGCGTTTCTTTGGCGGTG
>JADBJO010005001.1:107500-110000 GCA_016801955.1 Conus betulinus
CAGAAGATGGAGCCCCCCCTCATCCCTAGCATCCCCCTCCCCCCTCCCCCCGTCGCGCTGCTCCACGACTAAGCCGTCATTGTCGTCAGCAGTGGGCCTGGTAGTCTCCTGGATGTGCTGGGCCAGAACAGGTTTCAACGAATTCAACCGAAGTGACTCAGCCGTAATGCGGTGACTCTCCGCTGGTGGGTGCCTCATGGCGACTTGAAACTAACGGCTCCACGGGGCTATTCGGTGCTGTGGCCACAGCAGGTCAGGCAGGACAAAGCTAGCCGCGGCTGTGTGATAAGAATCACATGGCGTAGTAGTTCAGGCCGCCTGGGGGGGGGGGTGGGGGGGGGTGGGGGGAGAACGCAAGAGATCAAGACGGGAAAGAAGGGGGGGGGTGGGTAGGGAGCTGAGGGAGAGGGAGAGGGATAGACAGAAAGAGATAATCGAGAGATAGGAGAGAGAGAGAGAGAGAGAGAGAGAAGAGAGAGAGACAGACAGACAGACAGACAGACAGAAAGAGAGAGAGAGAGAGAGACGGACAGTACAGACAGAGCAGAGAGACAGAGAGAGGCATAGACACAGAGAGAGAAAGAGGCAAACAGACAGAAAGACAGATAAGCAGCCAGGCACACAGGCAGGCAGAGACAGACAAACAGACAGACAGAGAGACATACACAGGGACAGAATGAGGAGAGAGAGAGAGACAGCGACAGAGACAGAGACAGACAAGGAGAAAGGCAGATAGACAGACAGCAGAAAACTGACAAACAGAACATACAAAATTAAATCGTAGTAGTGGGCGAGGAACGGATGACCTGGAAAAACTCATATTGAATGTGAAATGATGAAGAACCCTTGTTTAACGAGAAAAACCACCCATAGATAAAGAGAAAAAAACCGAAAAACATATGACGGTGAGAGAGGGGTGGGAGAATTGGTAGTTCCGAAGAGAATGGACCCCCCCCCCCCCACACACACACACACACACACATATGCTCTCTCTCTCTCTCCTCAGATCTTTCTTCTCTCTCTCTCACTCACACCTATGCTCGCGCGCTCTCTCCTCATCTCTCTCTCTCACACACACACACACACCCACACACACACACACACACACACACACGCTCAACCATACACGCACACACACAACAAACACATATACACACGCACAAACGAGCGCGCGCACACACACACACACACACACACACACACACACACCCATACACGACACACCAGACACACACACGAACGCACCTCACGCAACACACATACACACCTCACTAAACCTCAATCAATCATCTCTCAAATCTTCTCTCTCTCTCTCTCTCTCTCTCCTCTCTCTCTCTCCCTCTATCAGCACCTCCCTCTCCTCTCCCCTCACCTCACGCCTCTCTCTCTCTTCACTCCTCTCCTCTCTCCTCTTCCACTTAACCCACGTGGGCGTTAGTGCGCCGCGGTCAGGTAGCGAGTTGTGAGGAGGCTTGTTCTTCAGCGTGAGGAGTGAGGTAGATTTCACCAGGCGGGCCGACACGGTTCACCACATCACAACACACTTTTCAGCTGGCGTTGGCTTCCCCCACTGCCAACCCCGACCCGAACTCCAGTTTGTCACCACGTGCACTGAGCCCATGCCTGCCCCCCATAATAAACAACAGCAACATCAGATAAGAGAGACACTGAGGAGGGAGGGAGGGAGGGAGAGAACAGAGAAAGTGAGAGAGAAGAAAATAGAGACAGACTGACCAGACGAGCGAGAAAGTGAGCAGATGAGAGAGAGAGAAGAAAGAGAGAGAGAGAGTGATTGGAGAGAGAAAAGAGAGGGAGAAGAAGAGAGGTGGATATGCATGACCATATAAGAGATCAACATAAGCAGAGCGAAGATAAAGAGTAGAGAATAGATAAACGAATCGGATGAGAGTAGAACAGAACTTAGAGTGATATTAGAAAGAAAGGGAGAAGAGAGAGGGGGTAAGAGAAAGGTTTAGAGAGGTAGCGATAGAGCGTGTGAGATAGAGACAGGTACAGATGAGAGGGATGATTCTGCGAGAAGTGAAGAGAGCGTGTGAGGGTGAGAAGCAGAGTGAAGACAGAGTTGAGAGAACAAGGTGTAGCCATGGGAGGTGGTGTTCAGTAGAAGAGAGGTAGTAGGCGATTACAGAGAGAAGGAGTAGGTAGATAGTTATGATAGATGGGGGAGAGAGAGGAGATCGAGAGAGAGTAGAGATGGAGAGAGAGAAGAGAGAGCGAGAGATATGGCGTATTTGTTGATGTCCTTGGACACTGCCTAAAGAGTATGGGTCGTTTGTGGATAGGAGGTAAACGACAGCACCGACAGACATAGACAGAAATCCAGGATAGAGTTGAAGGTTTGTTTTGTAAAGACAGGTGAAAGTACCGATGGATAAAACCGAATACAGTTGATTAAGGGGGAAGGCGGACGAGGGAATTGAATGAGAGCAAGGGAGGAGAGGGAGAGAGAGTGGGGAGAAGAGGGAGAGAGAGAGATAGA
>JADBJO010005001.1:117500-122500 GCA_016801955.1 Conus betulinus
TTGTGCGTGCACACGTCATGTCTCTCTGTGTGTGCGTAGGTTAGATGTGCGCGCACGTGTGTGCGCGTGCGTGAGCACGCATGCGTGCGTGTGCATGCGTGTACGTGCCTGTGCGTGCGTGCCTGCGTGTGTGTGTGTGTCTGTCTGTCTGTCTGTCTGTGCCTCTGTGTGTGTGTGTGTGTGTGTGTGTGTGTGTGTGTGTGTGTGTGTGTGTGTGCGCGTGCGTGTGTTGCGCGCGCGCGCGCGCGCACGTGTGTGTGTTTCTGTGTGTGTTTCAATATTTCGTCGATTTTTCCCCACACGTTTCTTTTAGGGCGAGGACTCACAATGACAATGACAATACACATGTGTTGTTCGTCAGTTTTGTTCGGCGGCCAAGTCACGCAGCTTCCTTTATACTGTCTTAAGTTCCTGTCCACAGTGTTTGGACGTTCAACCAATTTATTTCATTTCATTTCTTCATTTGTTCATTTATTCATTAATAAACTCATTTATTGATTGTGATTTATTGATTTACTTATTTACATACTTTCTTCCTTCCTTATTTACTTACGTACGTGTTCATTTACTTCTCTATTTACTTATTTTTTTGATTTTTTTATTTTTCTATTTACTTATTTGAATGTTTATAGACCGACTGAATATTCTTGACGTTACGGCGCCAGGTGAAGACGTATGCAGTAGTCTCAAGAGTAACTGTTGATGGAAGATGATGATGATGATGATGATGATGATGATGATGGTGATGAATGATTCTCAGTCGCACGAATATTATGGTTTATTTCTTTTCTTTCCCCGAGGTTCCTGGTTGACCGGCAATGTGCGAACGATTCGAATCAGCGTGTTCACGCCCAACGGTGTTGACATGGCAACGCCTCTCTGGCCAGACAGACTTTCATCGTTTATCTTTCGCTCCCTCGCGACCCCCTACCCCCCATCCCTTCTTCTCTCAGGTTACCCCCTACCCCCACCCAATGATACAGAATCCCATTCCCTTCAGGTATACCTCTATAAAAAAAACGCGATCGTGAACGCAAATATCTCAGCCCTCGATCCTCCCCCACCCCCCCCCCCCCCCCCTCCATACCCGATCCCCCCTTCAATTATACAAACATATATTCATGCGCGCATGCGCACGAAATCTGACACTATGAGATCATACCATACATTACCAAAGGTCAGAGTTCAATACAAAGCAGAGCAAGACAATGCGATGCAGCATGGGAGATAACAGTGTCAGACACCATGAGGTCATGTTACACAATAATATAAAACGATGCTGTGCATCCTTCAACAGTGGAATTGTGATGCCACAACGTTATAACGATACAAGACACTGTTGAGGTGGTATCAGACAATACGACAGACTGCAGCACAATACGACCGGCGTCAACATGGAATCGGCAGCAGGGGAGGTTACAAATATGAGACCCTGTGACGTAATCCTGTGCAATACGATAGAATACAGCAAAATATAAAGCAATAGAACACGATACACAGGAAACATTACACTATAAGACACCACGAGGAAATACTAGAACGGGTAACAGGTAACGGTAAAAATATGATACAACATGAAAGTGACCGAGGGTTGACTGCCAGAACCCAGTATCTCACATACAAATGTATAAGGAAGATACTGGGTTCTGGCAGTTAATAAAATAAATTCATTAACATAATATGTTTGAGGTGATGCTACTCGGTACAACAGATTTCTTGCGGGGCACACTACAAAACAAGGCAAATACTATACAACACGACTTACGTCGAAACAACACGATACGACACAGTAAGGAACACTGGAGCACAAGACCTGAATAACAAGCGACACGATGCGATAGGATTACAAAATAGTTTTAAGACGACACGACGGATGCTCTGCCTAAAAATAAATACAAAGGGACACAACACCTGAAATTACAACATAAAACACAATTTAAGACTATACATGAAAATAGATATAAAGTGACATAACAACTGAAATTACAACATAAGATTTAAGACCGTATATGAAAATTGATACAAAGTGACATAACAACTGAAATTACAACATAAAACACAATTTAAAACTATCCATGAAAAAATATATATAAAGTGACACAACAGCTAAGATCACAGATATAAAACACAATGTGGCATTATACTACACCATGCCACAGATTATGAATCATACACTGCAGGATGATTGGGCACTGTGTGTTCGGAGGCAAGAACCAAAATACTGGCATGAGATGATGTGGGGTGGGGTGGGGGGTGGGGGTGGGGGGATGGGGGGAGAGTGAAGCCTCTCCTCACCAGACCATCCACCGACCAGCTCTCCTGAGAGTGTCTCTTACAGATACGGCTGGAGGAATGTCACCAGAATCAATACCACCCGACAGGCCGCCCGTGGCACAGTGGTTAGCGTCGCGGCTTGCAGGCTGGGAAGTCGTAGGTCGATTCCTTTCAGAGCCATTTATTTGTAGGGATTTTTTTTTTTAGCTCCAACCAGCTGCTACCTAGGAACTGACTTTGCTAGGGCTCAAATGGGAAGACTGGGACCACACGGTCGAGTTCCATCGACACTGAGGATACGTCTCTGAGACTGTTGTTCGAATTTCCTGACCAACGTGGCGGGTGTCTCGGGTATGTCTCTGTATCTCTCAGGTCTGGTTGGAGCGAGAATTGACACCTCCATAACCTCATTTTTCATCCCCCCATCCTCATCGATCAGCACAGAAAAAAGTATCGAGGTCTACAGTCCTTCACGCCCTACAGCTCTCACTGTGACCTCAGCGTCGTCTTCCTTCCCACGGCTATGACCTTGACCAGTTCGTGTCGGGGGTTGTCGGTATGGGGGAACTTCATGGTGACTGTCGTTGGACGGACATGGTGATTCAAACCCCCCCCCCCCCCCCCCCCGCACCCGGGGGGGGGGGGGGGGGGGGGGGGGGGGGGGGCTCACTAGCGCTGGCTCCACGACAAAAAAAAAAAAGCGATTACTGCCCCGTCAGTAGGGGGAGCTTAGTCGGCGGCTGTGTCCTCCATACCGCAGTGGGTTGGCTGTCCCATGACGACTTGACACTGACTGCTCCCTGTGGATGGAGAGAGTGCCGGTGCCGGGGCTGCGGCGGACAGAGCCAGGCTAATTGTGGCTGTTGACAAGGGAGCCGAAGTACGCTGGCAGCGAAAGACATGCCCACCTGGAGTGCCAGGAAGGATGAGACAGCAAAAAAAAAAAAAGAAAAAAAAAAAAGATAAAAAAAAAAAAAAAAAAAAAAAGAAAAAGGAAAGTAAAGTAAATGAAATAAAATGAAATGAAACACACAAAACAAAACAAATTCAATAGGGTTTGAACTGGGGAGCCGAAATGAGCGGCATGAGACAAATGCATCTGAAGTGGTAGGAATGGCAAGACAGCAAAGGAAATGAGTAAATGAAGGAAGGAAGGACGGAACAAACAAATAAATGAACACGTAAATACATAAATAAATACAAGCCAGACAGACAGACAGACAGACAGAGAGAGAGAGACAGAGAGAGATCCAAAGAATAAAACAAAAGAACAAAATCCTCCACTACCAACGAAAAACGATCCGACACTGTACACTGCAGTGCACATTACAAAACACTAAAACACACTCCATGTGCAGAATAACTTTCGCTTGAAAAACAAAAACAGAAGGAAAAAAAAAAACAACAAAAAAGAACAAAGAAAAAAAACAGGGATGAAATAGACGGGTTCTGACCTTTGGCAACACACTTTCTCCTCGGGAGACGTGGGAGGGGGAGCGGGGACAACTCGAAACTACGTAACAGTGTATTATAATGCAATGTAATGCAATGCAGCATGCATGATGCACTACAACACAAAAGTCATAAAATGCATTGCAATGCGATGCATTACAACATGACATAACGCACGCAATACAAAACTATGAAGGAAAAAAAAAAGGCAAAGCATTGCAATACAATACAGCATTATGCACTAAAATACAAAACCATAAAAATGAATCTTAAATAAATGTCAGCGAACCGCCCAGAGAAACGTGGACAAACGAGTCACAAGACAAACCACAACGCGTTTCGACCTCTTAGGTCTTCTTCAGGTGCAACAAACATGAAACAAATAACGAAAATGCACTTAGCTTTGATCGCTTCTGTGTTCAGCGCAAGAAAGAAGGCGTTGAATGAAAACGAGGCTGTTGGAAGGGAAATAATGTGCGAGTCAAAGTCGTAATGATGATAATAATATTACTGATAGGAATACTAATAATGGTCATAAAATGAGTAACGCAAAACAATACAACATGCTGCAATATAATACAAAACCATAAAGTACAACACGACACAATATAGTATGATGCAGTACAATACAGAACCATAAAATCTAACGCAGAGCAACACAGCATTATGCAATACAATACAAAACCCATAAAATACAATACAACACAGCCTGATACTATACAGACCCATACAGTGCAATGCAATATACCACAGCAGTACAATACAAGACTATCAAATACAATGCAATGTAAATTTACATGATTCAAAAAACATACAATGCACTACAATACGGCACGATTCAAGACAATGCAATACGACAAGAACCAATATAACACAATACAATACGATTCAATGTAGTACACTACAATAAGAACCAATAAAATACAATACGACTCAATGAACTATAAACGTCACGATTCAATGCAAACACAATACGACACGATTCAATGCAACACAATACGACACGATTCAATGCAACACAATACGACACGATTCAATGCAACACAATACGACACGATTTCATGCAACGCAACACTATACGATTCAATGCTACACAATACGACACGATTCAATGAAACACAATACGCCACGATTCAATGCAACACAATACGACACGATTCAATGCAACACAATACGACACGATTCAATGCAACACAACACTACACGATTCAATGCAACACAATACGACACAATTCAATGCTACACTATACGGCACGATTCAATGCAACGCAATA
>JADBJO010005001.1:132500-137500 GCA_016801955.1 Conus betulinus
GAAGATCTTGAAGGGGAGAGGAGAGGGGCGAGAGAAGAGGGGGTGGGGGGGGGTTGTCAAGTCAGATAATGGGGAGATGGGGAGGGGAGGAATGGGGATATGTAACACTCTGTAGTGCAGAAAAAAGTCAGAGAGGGGCATGTGTGTGTGAAAGCTATAAGAGGTCAGCTTGGAGAGGGTAATGGCTATGAAAAATGGGGAGGCAAGTACTTCTATCGATTTTCTAAAACACTTCCTTCCACATTCCCCCGTCTTCTTCCCACCTCTTCCCCCCCCCCCCTCCCGCGCCCCCTTCATCTCTCTCTCTCTCTCTCTCTCTCTCTCTCTCTCTCTCTCTCTCTCTCTTCTCTCCATTCTGCCCCCTCCTTCCCACCCTTCCTTTCACTCCGAACCAGACAGAAGACTTCCACATTTCCCACCACCTCAGACCATGGAAGGGACCCCTAAACCATCGACCCGTGGAAAATCTTGAGAGGTAGGGGAGGGGGAAGAGGGAAGAAGGTGGGGGTGGTTGTCAAGTGGGAAAGAGGGGAGAGGGGAAGGGGGGGGGAGAGGGGAGTGTAACACTCTATAGTGCAGCAGGTAACGGGGCCGTTTCGGGCGTGGTGCGTGTTGCCGTCTGCGGGGCTGAAGACCTTGGTGTCCAGCTCCTGTCGTCAGCTGGCCATGAGAGAACGGTGGACAGCAGGACAGGGAAAGTCTCGCTCTGTGGTGGGACGCTGGAGGTGACATACTGTAAGTGGCTGGTGAAGTTATGGTGGTGTGTGTGTGTGTGTGTGTGTGTGTGTGTGTGTGTGTGTGTGTGCGTGCGTGCGTGCGTGCGTGTGTGTGTGTGTGTGTGTGTGTGTGTGTGTGTGTGTGTGTGTGTGAAATCGTCTATTAATTTGTTTCTGCAGTTGTCAAAATTGTATCTCAGAAGTCAAAAACTGACGCAGCTAACGATTTGTACATAATTTCAAGTGATCCACGATTAAGTCGCTATAGAAGACCGAAGACTGGCAACAGCAACGCGGTATTAAGATAGAATGGACTGGATATGAGAATCTCTTGTACGGTTAATCAGAGTAATGACTCCAAGGTATTCGTGAAATTCTTCTTCAAACACCTCATCTCCCCCCCCCCCCCCCTTTTTTTTCTCTCTCTCTCTTTATCTCCCCCCCCCCCCCCCCCATCTCGCTCTCTCTCTCCTTATCCCTCGCTCGCTCTCTCTCCTCCTTCTTCTATTTCAATCCTCTCGCCATTTCTCTCCCGCTCCCCACCCACCCACATATACCCACCCCTACAACCCCCACCACGCCACCGCCCACACCACCACCACCACCCACTATCTCCGTCCCTTTCCCCCATCTCCGCTTTGCCGTCTAATCCTGCATACTGGGCAGAGATGCAGAGGACCACCAGCAAACGGTCGGCCCCACGCAGTCACAGCGGCCGTTGGACGCGACATTGGCATCAATTATGAATGTTGGCTGGGGCCATGGTGCCGTCCATGGCAGTTACTCCGGCACTGGACGACACAGACCACGGACCCCGTGGGCACCGATCATGATTGGGGGGGGGGGGGGGGGAGGGAGGATGGTAGGTCGGGGAAAGATGGGGAAGGGGGAAGGGGTGGGGGTGGGGGGTGGGGGGTGGAGGGCACGCCTCGTAACTCTTTACAGGTTGTATCACGCCCCGTCAATAGCGTGTGGGAGTCGACATGACCCAAAAAAACAACCGGGGGGGGGGGGGGGGGGGGGGGGGGGGGGTTGAGGTTATTGGGGGGAAGCGATATTTACAGGTCACACGCTTTCTGTCTTTCGATGGCGTGCCAAAGTCGACGCGAACACGTGAGAAATGGTCAGAGAGGAGGGAAGGGAGGAGGCGGGGAGGTGAGAGGAGGAGAGAGGGAGGGGGATATAATAACACTTTACTCATCACAATCCATCTGTCGATAAGATTGTAGCTGTCTATCATTATGGCCCATGAAGGGAATACTCACAGAAGCAGCGGCGGTAACAGCTCTAGTGATAGCAACAGCAGCAGCAGCAGCAGAAGTAGTAGAAGCAGCAGTATAGTAGCAGCTTAATAATAGTAACAGTGATAGCAGCAGTAGCAGCAGTATTAGCAGTAATCATAACAGTAGTAGCAGAAGCAGTAGTAGCAGTAGTGGCAGCAAGTTGTAGTAGTGGAAGTAGCACGCGCACACACACACACACACGCGCGCGCGCGCGCGCGCACACACACACACACACACACACACACACACACACACACACACACACACACACACACACCCGGATCCCGAATGCTACGGTAACACATCGAATACCGATTCCTCTCTTCACCACCACCACACACCCCCCCTACCCACCTCCCCAACTCTCCCTCGCCCCCCTCCCCCCCCCCCCCCCCCCCCCCCCCTCTCATTTCGCCATCATTGATCCAGTAGTTCCCCTGTGCAAACACGACTTGACTGATAGCGTCAAACAACTTTATCTCCAGTGTTCGCGTTGGCCAGCCCTGATGTTTGCTGTGGCACCAATGTCGCGGCCGCCATCATGCAGGTGTTGGAACATGTGGCAGCAGCAAAGCAGCAGCAGCAGAAACAGCAGAAGCAGCAGCATAGCAGCAGCAGTTGCAGCGTCAGCAGCAGCAACAACATTCCTTGTGGATCGATGGTGTCAGTTGATGGATGAAGTCGATGTACTTGTTACTGACAATCATCAGAGAGAGAGAGAGAGAGGAGGAGAGACAGAGAGAGAGAGAGAGAGAGAGAGAGGAGAGAGAGAGAGAGAGAGTCTTCAGGCAGTTTTCGTAAAGCAGAAGCAGCAGCAATACCAGAAATAGCATCAGAAGAAGAAGCAGCAGCAATACCAGAAATAGCATCAGAAGCAGAAGCAGCAGCAATACCAGAAATAGCATCAGAAGCAGAAGAAGCAGCAGCAATACCAGAAATAGCATCAGAAGCAGCAGCAGTATCAAAGCGGTAACAGAAGTAGTAGAAGTAGTAGAAGTAGCACTAGCAGGAAGGGAAGGAACAACAAAAACAACAACAACAGCGGTAGTAGTGGCGGCAACAGTAGCCGCGGCGATAGTAGTAGCTGTGGCAGTATTAGCAGCAGTAACAACATCAGGAGCAGCAGCAGCAGCAGTAGCAGAAGCAGCAGTAGCAGCAGCAGCAGTTGTAGTAATGGCAGTAATAGTAGAAGTAGTGGTAGTAGTAAAATTAGCACTTGCATCAACCATTCCAAACAGTAGTTATTGGTTCGTGATTTGTACGGTCACTTGGACCTTACTCAAAAAAAAAAAAAAAGAATTTTAAAGGGGGGGGGGGGGGGGGGGGGGGGGAGACGATGCAACAAAGTGATTCAGACATTCTTCAACACCTGTCTGAGGCGCATCTACAAAATCCAATGGTAGGACAAGATCCGAAACGAAGATCTTTGGGAGCGTGCAGGACAGGAACCAGTGGCCAAGCAGTTACTGCGAAGGAATTGGGGCTGGATCGGACACACCCTCAGGAAGCCAGCGTCCATCACCAAACGCCAAGCCCTGACATGGAACCCACAGGGAAAGAGAAAGAGAGGCCGACCTCGCAACAGCTGGAGGCGAGACACTGAGGTAGAGCCGAAGCAACTAGGGACCAACTGGACTGGAATGACCAGAACAGCCCAGAACAGAGTGCGATGGCGAAGGGTCGTCGATGGCCTATGCTCCATCGGGAGCGAATGAGACACGCGAATGATGAATGACGAATGTGTGTGGGGGGTGGGCGGGGGGGGGGGGGGGGCCGGGAAGGGCTGGGGGGTGCCGATCGAAAAGAAAGGCTGGCAGGTAAAAACATCAGCTCACGGCAACGAGGAAAGTTGTTCCCAATAAAATCCTCCACGAACATCTACCTGGACAGGCAAACAAAACATCAGCATACATAGAAAAAAAGACAAAGAGATAAGGAACATCAAAACCTGGACAGGCAAACAAAACATCAGCATACATAGACATAGAAAAAAAAGACAAGAGAGATAAGGTGAACAAAACATCAGCATTCCTGGAAAAAAGGCAAAGAGAAAGGGAAAAACATCAGCATACATAGAAAAAAGACAAAGAGATAAGGGACATCTACCTCCTGGACAGGGACAGGTGAACAAAAACATCAGCATACATAGAAAAAAGGCAAAGAGATAAGGAACATCTACCTCCTGGACAGGTGAACAAAACATCAGCATACATAGAAAAAAGACAAAGAGATAAGAAACATCTACCTCCTGGACAGGTGAACAAAACATCAGCATACATAGAAAAAGGGCACAAGAGATCAGCCAGCACATACTGAAAAAGAAATCACACATACGCAGTGACCAACACACAGATTCTATGTACCTTTGGTGCATGTAAGATATAGTTTTTGAGTGTGGCCGTTAAGCTACTCAACATCGACATCCTTTACAGGGATCTTTAACCTGTGCATGGAATAGTTCAGCTGGTAGAGCGCCGGACTCGCCATCGTAGCGGTCCACGGGTTGCTGGTTCGAATCTCCTCCGCCGGGGGATTTTTCCTTCGGAGTTCAATATTCGTTCTGACTCCCATTTCCCCAAAAAGTTCTTCGAATAAGACTATGAACCGAGATTCCGTGTGTACGGGAAGGAATGCGTAACATCTTGCACGCACATAAAATCCCATCACCAGCTTTCGGAAGAGAAGGTTAGTTATGGCCGTTGGTATGGATGACGTATATGCACACATATTGCAGGCACCGAAGGAATGAAACAATAAATAAACCAAGTGACTGGTATTCGACTGAATGACACGGGAAACAAAAGAATGTAGTCCGCCTTGGCTTAAGGGTGTGTCAGGCCAATTGACATAGGCTACATCAAATGTGTTGTTATGCTCTGCATAGTTATGCGGGGATTGTCTTCAGTTGTGACAAGCTCCTAGCATAACATTATCAGTCTCCAAAATCCCCCGAAGTCGGAGTGTGGCTGCCCACGTGGTGGGGTAATCAAAAACGGTCACA
>JADBJO010005001.1:142500-150000 GCA_016801955.1 Conus betulinus
CTCCAGTTTCACTCAAACTGGGTGGGGAAAACGGAATGCTATCTTCAAACGACAACTCCAGTTTCAATCAAACTGGGTGGGGAAACGGAATGCTATCTTCAAACGACAACTCCAGTTTCAATCAAACTGGGTGGGGAAACGGAATGCCATCTTCAAACGACACTCCAGTTTCAATCAAACTGGGTGGGGGAAATGAACTGCCAGCCAAGGACGAAACCATTAAAACTTTGGTGCCAATCCGTAAATGCGATCCTGACGAAAACGCGGATCCTGTTTCGGTTCATCAAAGTAAAGCAAATAAACAAATATGTAAACAGATAATCAGATAAATAAATAAATAAATAAGTGAATAAAACATCAATGAATGAATGAATGAATGAATGAATGAATAAGTAAAATAAAATAACTAAATGAATGAATGGAAAACAAAAATAAGTCATCTCTGCTCCAAGTGATTTCAACGACACCAAGTGAAAAGGTGGAATGTGAGTCAGGACAAGCCCATCAGAGTTGTGTTCGCAGATTCATGGCATGCGTTTGGCATCTGTTCAGTTAGATTTTCTTTTTCTTTTTTTTTTTTTTTTGAATTACTCAACTGATTTTAGCGGAACTCGGTGGAGAGAGACGGATTGTTGGCCATAGATAACGCCAGGTTTGTCTGTGTCTTTGTTTGCTTGATTTTGTCTTCTTCCTTATCCTCTTCTTTTTCTTTTCTTTTTCTTTTCTTTTCCTTTTTCTCTTTGCTTTTTTTTTTTCAAGCGTATTTATGCTGCGGCTACGGATCAGAGGACAGAGCAAGGATCTGCTGGATTTTGACAGAGGTGATTTATTTTCTTTTCTCTGTTCTGTTTTGTTTGTTTTCTTTTTTTTTTTTTTTTTTTTTTTTCGTTTGTTCTTTTTTTCCAAGCATATCTGTGCTGCGGATACAGGTCAGAAGACAGACCAAGGGTCCGCTCGGCCTTGGTAGAGGTTTATGCTCTCGACAACTTTTTTCTTGTTTTGTGTTTTGTCTTTTTCCTTTTTTCTGTTTGTTTTTTTTGTTTGCTTGTTTGTTTGTTTTGTTCTTTTAAGGCTTATCTGTGTTGCGGATACAGGTTAGAAGACAGAACTAAGACCCGTTCGGCCTTGGGAGAAGTCTTCTCTCTGTGTCTGTCTGTCTGTGTCTGTCTGTCTGTCTGTCTGTCTCTCTCGTCTCTCTCTCTCTCTCTCTCTCTCTCTCTCTCTCTTAGTTCTATTTTTTAACCGTGAGCTCGTAGTCCCCTCCCTTGGCAACACCATCGTTCCCCCCCCCCCACCCACCCACCCATACTCATCACCCACACCCCGCTCCCCCCATGGGGAAAGGGCACAGGTCGGTCGTACGAAGGTCAGGTGAAGGACATTTGGGCCAACGGATCTGTGTGGTGGTGGTCTAGTCTCGGTCTAGGTCCTCCCGTGCTGCGCTACAGGGTAAGGCGTGGGTCCTCCTCATCATCTTCATCATCATCATCATCATCATCATCATCATCATCATCACATTATCATCACCATGATCATCATGATCATCATCCATCATCATGATCATCACCATCATCATCATTATCATCACCATCTTCATCATCATTATCATCATCATCTTCTTTCTTCTTCTCCTCCTCCTCCTCCTCCTTCTCTCTTCTTTTCTTTCTTTCTCCCTTTTCCTCCTCCTCCTCTCCTCCTCTTCTTCTTCTTCTTCTTCTTCTTCTTCTCTTCGTTAACTCAGACAGGAAGCCCAGAGGCACTGACGAAGGCTGCTGTACGGCGGAGGCCTCCAGTGATCCATAAAGCTTTTCCCTCATCGGTTGTGTGGCAGGCCAGGTCTCTGCCCTCAGCTTTTCATGTGTGGGACAGTCCTGCAGGAAGTGTTCCACTGTCATTGGGGCTGTACCGCATGGGCAACCTGAAGACGCGCCAATGTGGAATTTTGTGAACATGTGATGTCTCAGTCTGGAGTGCCCTGTCCTTAGTCTCAGAATGCTCACTTGGTCTGATCTGGGCAGCAGGTAGCATGCATCCTAGGCGTGGTGTGCGCCCCAGTCGACTCTCTTTTTTGTTTAGTCCACCATGGTGATCGACCTCCTGAACGGACGCTTCCTCTCCCCCCCCCTCCCCCTATCCCCCATCTCTCTCCCCCACAGCACCTTCACCTCCCCCACTGGGTTGTCTTGGGCA
Organism: Conus betulinus; assembly: GCA_016801955.1. Taxonomy (NCBI): domain Eukaryota; kingdom Metazoa; phylum Mollusca; class Gastropoda; order Neogastropoda; family Conidae; genus Conus; species Conus betulinus. Next base: position 144,691 of record JADBJO010005001.1, read on the forward strand.
GGAAGGCTGCACACCGACTTTTGAGACGCCCCTATCCACCCACGCATACGGTCCGTGTCTTGACGATTCCGAGGAGAGGTTTCATGTGGCCACACGCCACATTAAGATTTTGCACTCAAACACGATACAACCCAAGCCAGCGTGTTACGGCCTGCCATACTCCTGAGTCAGCATTTAATGTTAAACTGATCACCGATCGAAAGAAACACCCCCCACCAATCATTTCCCCTGTTTTGAGGGATTTTCATCGGTGAACTCACGAACAATCTTCAAATGTATGACCGTACCTTCAGTTGACGTCATATTTCAGGCTTCTGCAGTCGCCCGTGACCCTCTCTTTGCGCCAGTTAAAAGCGCGCCCAAATAGTCCCATTCCTTTGATTTTAATCTGTCTGCTTGGAAGCAGCTGGCTTGTTGGTACCTTGACGGCCATATGACAGAAAATGAGGAGAGTCAACTTTCAGACTCTATTTAAAAAAAAATCTCAAAACAATCTAACTGCACCAGTCAATAAATACTCGATTCCTTCAGCAAGGCCTTGGCGCAGCTACACCAGCATATTAGGCACATTGACGTGCTCGCTGCCTCCCCCCCCCCCCCCCCCCCCCTCCCTCCCCAACCCCGCACCTCATCTAGCCAAACCCCCTGGGATCTGGCCTCCGCGGTCGGCTGGGTTTCTAAACCATGTGATTAGACCTGAACTTCCTACGGCTGAAGACGTGACTCGCTGTCTCCCCCTCCCCCCACCCTCCTCCCCTTCCCCCCACCTCGCCCAGCCAAACCCCCTGGGATCTGGCCTCCGCGGTCGGCTGGGTTCTAAACCACGTGATTAGACCTGAACTTCCTATGCGCCTGACATCATCGGGGAAATCATTATTATATCTTACGTCAAGCAGGTGGATCAACAAGAAACATCTCCACCACCATCACCACCACCCCACCTCCCCCACCCCAGCCACTGCACTTCCTGCTCACCCACCCCCCTGCCCCCCCTCACACCGCCCCTTCTCTTCTTCCCCTGCCAAACATACACACGCACACACACAAATACACACACACGCACGCACGCATGTATGTATGCACGCATGCGCGCGCGCGCGCACACACACATGCACACACGCGCGCATGAATGTATGCACGCGCGCGAGCACACTCACGCATGCACGCACGCACGCACACGCACACACACACACACACACACACACACACACACCACACACACACACACCATGCACGCACGCATGTATGTATGCTCAAGCATGCGCGGCGTGCAAACACACACACACACACACACACACACACACACACACACACACACACACACACACTCACACACAAACTCACATCCACAATTTGTCCCTCTATCTGGCCATCTCCAATCTCAACTCCTCATATCATAGGAAATGTTTTTTCATACAACACACATTATCAAGAAACTACTACACAGTTAATAACGCACATTTCATATACTTCAACACATCGTCTGATATCACTTTTAGTGGAAGGACGTTAAACTGAAGAAAACTGAACTGAACACACACACACACACACACACACACACACACACACACACACACACACACACACGGACGCAAGTACGTATGCACGCACGCGTGCACCCCACCCCCACCCCCACACCTGCGTGCAAGCAAGCGCGCGCACACACACACACACACACACACACACACCTGGCACCGCGTGAGAGAGAGAGAGAGAGAGAGAGAGAGAGAGAGACGGGGGGACGCGCGCGCGCACACACACACACACACACACCACACACACACACAGAGTCACACATTCTCTCTCTCTCTCTCACCTCTCATCTCTCTCCTCTCGTCTCTCTCTCTCTCTTCTCTCTCTCTCTCCGTCTCTCTCTCTCTCTCACTTACCCACTCATACTCACACACAGACGACGACAAACACACATCTCTCTCCCACACTCACACACACAAGAAAAGGAAGCACGCCCCCATTCTGGTTCCATGGGAGCCAAGAGATTCCGACCTGATCTACTTTTCTCTCGGCAGAAATGGGCTCTCTGGTGTGGATTACTTCGTTAACCTCCTACAGAATGGGCTGGGGGGTGGGGTGCAATTTCTCTTCCTCTCTTCTTTCTTTTCTGTGTTTTTTTGTCCTTTCTTTTTCTTTTTTCCTTTGCAATTTCTTTTTCTTTCTCCTCTTTCGTTTTTTCTTTACTTTCTTCGTGTCATTCGTACTTTCCTTCTTTCGTTCTCTCTTTCTTTTTCTTTCTTTCTTCGTGTCATTCTTCTCTTTCCTTTCTTCTTCTTTCGTTCTTTTTCTTCTGTTCCTCTCTTTCTTCTTTTTCTTTCTTCGTTTTTTCTTTTTTCCTTCCTTTCTTTCTTTTGCCTTCTATTCTTATTTTCTTTCCTCTCTGATCTTCTTTATCCCTTCTTGTTTTCCTTTTCTTTCGTTCCGTTTCTTCCTTCTTTTCTTTCTGTCTTCTTCTTGTTTTTTTTCTTTTCTTTCCTTTTCGTTCGTATTTTTTTTTTTTTTTTTTTTTTTTTTTTTTTTTTTTCTTTTCTTTTCTTTTCTGTCTTCTTCTTTCTATTCCTTCCTTTTTTTTTAATCTTTTATCTTTCTTTTTTCTTTCACTTTTCTAGCTGTCGTTCCTTCTTTTTGTTTGTTTTTTTTTTTTTTTTTTTTTTTTTTTTTTTTTTTTTCCTTTTTTCTTTCTCCATTCTTTTTTTCCTTTTTTTTTTTTTTTTTTTTTTTTTTATTTTCTTTTTTTTTTTTTTCTTTCTTTTCTTTCCTTTTTCTTTTTTCTTTCTTCTTTTTCTTTTTCCTTCTTTTTTTTTTTTTTTTTTTTTTTTTTTTTTTTTTGCTTCTGTCTTTCCCTTCTTTCCTTTCTTTTCTTTTTTTCTTTACTTTCCTGTTCTTTTCTTTCCTGTCTTCTTTCTTTTTCCTTTCCCTTTTCTCTTTATTTCTCTTTTCCTGTCTGTCTGTCGGACTTTTGCTTTTCTTGGTCTTCTTTCTCTTTCCTTTCGTTCAGAGGTGCACAGTCCACAACAGCCAAAACCAGCTATATAGAGGTGAGTTCGGGAAGACGGGGGGGATGGCGAGGGAAGGGGAGTGTGAAAGTAGATGAAGGGGGAGGAGACGAGGGTGGGGGGGGAGGCATAACAACGAACGGGTAGAGGGAAGATGACCATAGTAGATGGTGAGGATGGGAGAGGGGGGGGTGGGGGGGGGGGGGGGGTGGGGGGAGGGGCGGAGCGGCGGGGTGGGGGAGGGGGCTACAACTCGGACTTTGTTTTCCGTTTTTCCCGAATGAAATTACACGAACACGCCAACACGAACCGAACGTCTGAAAATAACTTTGTAAAGGAGAGAGACGGCCCGCCAACTGGGGGGCCCCCACCCCGGCCCCCACCCCCAACCCCCCAGCCCCCCCCCTGCCCCCCCTAACCACCCCCCCCCCCCCCCACCCCCACACCACACACTTCCCCCCCCCCCGAACACACACACACAAACTTTCCGCCTCCTCCCTTTCTTTTTTTAAATTTTCTTTTTTTTCAATTAATTTATTGATTTATTGTACCCTGTCACCGCCGTAAGTGACATTATCACCCATGTTTGTAGACTTCCTTCTACGTCTGTCTCTCGGGTCAGCACAAAATTAGGACAACAGCACATGCCTGCAAGCACGCGCCCGCGCGCACGCTACACTGCGCACACCCACACACACCCACAACACACACACACACACACACAACACACACACACCACACCACACCATGCAAACACAACAACACACACATCACGTACACGCACGCTACATACACAGACACACCCAAATGCACCGCCAGCACTCAAGTATACATACAAAAGCACACACACACACACACACACAACACACACACCACACACACACACACACCATATGTACACACACATCACATCACCACGCGCGCGCGCGATTCACGCCACACATACGTGCGCGCGCACAAAACAACACACAACAACGCAACACAACGCCAACACACACCCACACACACACCACACACAAACACACAACACACACACCGTGCAACGCCCGTACGCACACACACACACAGACAGGACAGGCGCGCGCACACCACCACACACAACACACACCCACCACACACACATATATATACTATATTATATACATACACGCGCGCGCGCGCACTGTGTAATACACACTGTAAATGGACAGATGGGATTGTCTCGAGTGATGAATGAATTCATAAAATGGTTGGCGAGAAATCCAGATCACAAGGCGGATCCAGGATCCCACTGACCGCGGCAGGAGTCCTGGCGCTCACACCGAGTGCCCTTTTTTCCCTCTCAGCCACCCCGGTCTTTCCTTTCTCCCTTTCCCCCCCCCTCTCTTTCTTTCTCCTGTCCTCCGTTTTCCCCACCCTCTCCTTTCCGCTTTTCTCGTTCTCTCCCTGTCACTATCACCCGAGTGCCCTTTCCCCACCCCCCCACCCCTCTCTTTCTCTCTTTTCCGTCTTTCTTTTTCCCTCCATCTCCCACCACCCCCTTCCCTCTTTCTCTTCTCTTCTCACTGTCCTACACCCCCACCCCCGAGTGCCCTTTTTTCCCACCCCTCTCTTTCTCTTCTTCTTTCTTCTCTCTTCATGTCCCCCACCCCTCTCTTTCGCCCGTTTCCACCCACCCCTCTCTTTCCTCTTTCTTCCCTTGTCGCCCCCCCCCCCTCGTCTTTCTCCTTTCTCCTCTCCATTCCCTGTCCTATCCCCTAGTGCCCCTCTTTTCCCCACACCCTCTCTTCCCGCCTCTTCCTACCCCAACACCCCTCTCTTTCTCTTTCCTCTTCTCCCTCCCTGTCCCTATCACCGGTGCCCCTTTCCCCAACCCCTCTTCTTTCTCTCTGTCGCTTCTCTCCCCCCGCTCCTCTCTTTTTCTCTCTTTCCCCACACCTCTCTTTCTCTTCTCTTCTCCTCCCTGTCACTATCAGCCCGAAGTGCCCTTTCTCCCACTCCCTCTCTCTCGCACTCTCCTTTCCTCCTTTCCCCCTCCCCCTATTTCTCCCTCCCTTGCCCCACACCCCTCTCTCTCTCTCTTCTCTCTCCTCGTCGATCCTGTGATCCATGTCTCTCTCCTCTCTCTCCTCTCTCTCTTCTCACTCCTTCTCCACTCTCTCTCTCCTATCTCCTCTCTCTCCTCTCATTCTACTCTGTCTCTTTCTGTCTCTCCCTCTTTGTCTCCCGTACTCTCTCCCCTTCTCATCTCTCTCTAACCTCTCTCTCTCCCTCTCCTCATCTCCCCCTCCCCTTCCGCTCCCTTCCCCACAACCCTCTCTCT
>JADBJO010005001.1:162500-170000 GCA_016801955.1 Conus betulinus
GTTACTAACACTCGGGCATTCTAACTATATCCAGACATGTGTATTTAAGAATAACAGTGATATCCAAACGCAAGGGGATCCAATTAGAGAAAAAAAACACACCACACGAACCACACAACACAACACACAAACACACGACACGCACACACACCGCACAGATAACACCCATTCACATGGGACCAGCATAAGAAGAGATAGACAGGAGAGAGAGAGAGAGAGAGAGAGAGAAGAGAGGCGAGTGGGAGCAAGACAGATCGCTGGTTGAGGTGAAGATCAGGAGAAGACGAACGTAAAGAAGAGAAGAGCAGTATGTTCTAGAGAGAGGACCCGATTTATGGAGAAGACGGTGCGTCGTTGTGTGTGATGGGGGGGTTGCGTAAGTGTGTAGTAAGTGGTTAGTGTGAAGTAAAATGATGTGTTGTAAAATGTGGTGTGTGTTTGTGGTTGTTCACTGTGGGGATGTTTTTGTATTGGATGTGTTAGTCGGAGTCTTCTTCTTCCAACTTTAACCGTCGTAGTTCACCATTAAGTGAGATTAGGGGAAGTATACAGTGGTGTGTGGTGTGTGTATATGTGGATGTGCGGGGAGTGGAGTATATTATGTGTGGGTGTAGGTGATGTGAAGTTCTTGTGCAGAAAAAAGAAGTGTGGTGTGTGATTGTTACGATGTGACAGATCGGGGGAGGCATATGAAGGGAGTGTTTGATTGTTGGTGTGATGTAATAAGTGGATGTGTGGTGAGGTGTGATGTTGTGCTGTGTTGTTGTGTGGGTGTTGGTACAGGTGCAGAAAAGCGTGCGTGCGGGTTAGGGTGCTGGTGTTGTGGCTGCTGCGTGCGTGGTCAGTGTGCATGAGTGTTGTTGTGTGTATCAGTGATGATGTGTGGTTGTGTGTTAGCGCGCGCGCGCTCGCGCCGCTCTAGCTCACGCGCGGAGTACCGCGTTGCGACTAGCGTGCGTTACGAGTGAAGAGACTAAAGGCCCCCCCCCCCGATTAGGCGGTGATGCAAGTTCTACGAATGTTTAAAGGTTACAAGTGTCCACTATTACATAAATACCATACCCTCCGCCACCCCCCTCCAATCCCCGCCCCCCCACTCAACAATCCGTCCGCAAACAAACAGAAACCTCCCTGTTCTTTACTGTTATTATCACAATTTCCCCCTCCCGAAACAATATAAATCAGAAAAAAGGTCTACTCATGGACAACTGATGATTGGGTGACCCCACAACACTTGCGGTGTATGTTCCGGGTTTGCCTACAACGCTAACACATCGCTTGTTGTTCATTACATCTAAGACTTCATATTCTACCACGTCTGAAACTTTGAAGCTAGTTATATTGGGTATGCGTATAACAGAAATTGACAATAAGATCATTGAAATAGTCAAGGTAACAAAGGCGGCACTCGTGACAAAGGGAGATGCTGTCCTTTTTGTGGAACTGAGAGGAGGGAGAACTTTTGGGCCATCTTCCTTACATTGTGACCAGGAATTACATTCTCACCAGTCCACAAGATTGTTCGTGGGAATCGATAGCACTATGATATAATAGTAATCGAATATATACATATATCTAGATTAATAGGATAATATAATCTAGATAATAGTAAATTGTTTTTTTTTTTTTTTTTTGTTGTGTGTAATAGTGTTGTTTTTTTTAGTTTTTATTTGTTTTTTTATTTTTTGTCCTTTGTTTCGCCTACCTCCCCCTAGTGTACCTTAGCCCCACACGCTTTACATCTTGCTCGAAAGTGGATTGTTGCTCACAGCACTTCCAAGCATAGCGGCGGTCTCTTAATTTCACCGTGCTGGTAAAAACATGATTGAAGTGACTGTCGTGGGTCATGGGTGTAATGGGGATTGTGTTGATGTGTTTGTGTGTGTGTGTGGTGTATGTTTGTGTGTGTGTGTGTGTGTGTGGAATGCGCTCCCTCTTTTGATTATTGACGCTCCAGACCCGTGCGATGAACCGACTGTCTTAACAGTGTAGTGTCAGATAACACAGTACACGTGTAGTGGCAGATGGGTAACTATATCACAGTAAACAGTGTAGTGCGTGGAACTATAACCAGTAAACCGTGTAGTGCAGATGGTAACACTATAACACAGAAAACAGTGATACTGCAGATGTTAAATCTAAACACAGTCAAAACAGTGTAAGTGCAGAATGGTAACTACTATACCACAGTAAAACACTGTAGTGCAGATGGTACACTATAACACATAAACGCCTGGAGTGCAGATGGTAAACTATAAACCAGTAAAACACTTGTATTGCAGATGGTACTATAAACACAGTAAACTGTAGTACAATGGAACTATACACAGTAACACTGTTGTGTGCAGAGTGGTAAAAATATAACCCAGTAAACACTGCTACACTGCAGATGGGTAACCTCTAACACAGTAAACAGTAGTGTTGGCCGATGTAAAACTATACACACAGTAAACAGTGTAGTTCAGTGGAAAACTATCACACAAGTACACATGATGGTGCATGATGGTAAACTATAACAACGTAACAGGGTGTAGCAGATGTTAACACTATAACACATAAACCTTGTAGTGCAGATGGTAAACTATCAACACAGTAAACACTGTGAGTGCAGATGTTAAACTATACACAGTAAACACTGTGCTCAGATGTAACTATAAGATGGGTAAACTCGAGGAACTATAACACAGTAAACACTGTCGTGCAGATGGTAACTATAACACACCTTAAACACTGGAGTGCAGATGTTAACTATACCAAGTAAACGGGTAATGCAGATGAACACATAACAAACACTGGGTAGTGTGTAAACCAGAATGAGTAAACTGTAGTGCCAATGGAAACTAAACAGTAAAACACTGTGCTTCAGATGGTAAACTATAAACACACCTGATAAACAGTGTGGTGCAGGAAGGGTAAAAACTAGGAAGCACAGTAAACAGTGTTGTAGCTGCAGATGTGAGTAAACGGGTAACACAGATAAACAGGTGGTGCAGATTGGGAAATATAACACAGTGGAAACAGTGTGGTGTCAGATGTTAACTCTAACACAGTAAAACAGTGTTGGGTGAAGATGGTAAACTAATAACACGAGTAAACATGAATGGGTGGTGCAGAGTTGTTAACTATAACAAAGTAAAACACGGGTGATGGCAGATGGTAAACTATAACACAGTAACAGTGTGTGATGCAGATGGTTTAAAACTATTATAACACAGTAAACAGTGTGGGGCAGGAGGTAAACTATTAACACAGTAAACAGTGTAGTGCAGATGTTAACGATAACACAGTAAACACTGTGATGCAGATGGTAACCTAGTAACACAGTTAAACAGTGTAGTGCAGATGGTAAAACTATAACACAGTCAAACAGTTGTAGCCTGCAGATGGGTATAACTATAACACGGGTAAACACTGTGATGCAGCATGGTAAACTATAGAGACAGTAAAACAGTGTGTAGTGCAGATGGCCAAAACCACAGCAATCTCCAATAACTAAAATCTCTTTGTGGTCTTCCAGACTTAGGACGCCTGTTTTATTTTTAACCAAATGTTAGCTGGTACACAGCTACTTCAGGTCAAGGCACATATACAGATAGATCGAGGTAATATAGACTGACAGATAGATAGACAGTTAGACATACAGAGAGAGACATAGACAGATAAACAGATAGATATAGTAGACGAAGGATATATAGATACTTAGATAGTATATTAATGGACAGAGAGACAGAGCGACAGACAGACAGACAGACAGAGTGATTCCAGAGATACCATAGAGAGAGACGTAAGAGTATTAAAAATGATATTCATGGTATGTACGTGCGTGCGACTCCGCGCGCGCAGCGCACACACACACACAGGGACACACACACACACAACACACACACACACACACACACAACACTCACACCACACACACACACACACACCACACCCACAACCACACACACACACACACAAACACACAACATACGCACACGTACATAGATATTTATGTGTGTCGTGTGTGTAGTGTGTGTGATGTGTGTGTGTGTGTGTGGATGTGTTTGTGTGTGAGGAGAGAGAGGAGGAGAGAGGAGAGAGGAGACGGAGGACTTGTCGAGAAGCGTATTGAGAGACGGAGAGAGAGAGAGAGAAACGGAGTCGACAGACAGGACCAGACAGAACAGATAGATGACGTTCATACTATCATCTGCGGGGGGCGATTAGGGGCGAGCATTGGTTAGGCTATACTCAATACCAAACCCCCAGGGACCGACCTTGACTTAAGGGCTGCGCGTCAGACCAAATGTCATGAGGCTAGAACGACAAACAAGGCCTACATCAACATCGTTGTGTTATGCTCTGCATAATTGTGCAGGGTGGATTGTACTTCATGATTGTGACAAAGCTCTTAGCCAGGAGGACATTATCAGGTCTCCATAAATCACCCGCAGAGAGAGGGGTCCGAGTGTTGGTCTGGATGGCTGGCCAACGTGGTTGCGCGGTAATCAACAAACGGTCACAATACGTAATGTTCTCATCCCCAGCTGATAAAAAGACAGTTTGTACCAATAGTGTTCAACGTACTAAAACTTCTGAGCTGTTTGCGATGATCCGGCTGGAGTCCTTTTAGCCAGGGCTACGACACAAAACAACCAACAATGCAAAGACAAGAACCGCGCGATGTCTTCCTTTATATGAGGATATGGCGTAAAAGAGAAGAAAATAACAACAACAACAACAAAAATATTATTTTAAGTTAGAGGACCGTTGCAGAGTCCAGGCGTTTTCATCCACCCCAGCGCCCCTGATACTAGCTCCCAAAAATAGACCCATTCTCCGCATTGGTAGGGGAGCATGAACGTCCCGTAAGTTTGATTGGAAGTGATGTGTGTGTGTGTGTGTCATGTGTGTCCGTGATGTCGTGGTTGCTGTGGGTGGTAGTGTGGTGAAAGTGGTGGTAGGTGTGTGGTGTGGTGTTTCTTCTTCGTCGTGATCGGTCTACTTCTACTAATGTTTCTTTGTTTTTTTTGTATCAATCTTCATTTCTTTTTTTCGTGTCTCTCCGACATGCCAGACCGCCCATTGTGTCCATCATTCACCACACTTACCGTGACAGACAAGCCCTAGTCCACTCCGTCAGGGGGACTAAGGGCCAGCTCTTCACAAGGGAGCGGAAATCAGCTTAAGCCCGAATCACCAAGCGAGCCGAGGAGGAGGAGGGAAGGAGTTTTGGAAATCAAGCCTGGCAAAAATCCCCGCCCTGACAACCTTGATGGCATTATTAGCAGGGACGCCATAACTTGGCAGGTCCTCCTGGCGGTCTACTGTCCTAAAAAACATCTTTCTTCTCGTGTCTGTCATGTAGCTCTTTCTCCCCTCTCGTTTCTGCCTCGTCTAGTCTGTCTGTAACTGTCTGTACTCTGTCGTCTCTCATCCTCTCTCTCATCTCTCTCGTCTCTCTCTCTCTCTCTCTAAGTCTCTAGCGTCTCTTCACAGCTGTCTTGTCTGTCGTCTCTCTCTCTCATCTCTCTCATGCGTGCTCGCGGCCACCGTCGGTGCTCGGATCTCCTCGTCTCCCTCTCTCAGAAATGATCTTGAAATTCAAGTTCTGCCAGATACCTACTTAAATAGAAACACACTACCCTTCACACACAGAAACACGAAGGAATCGATCAGTAACAAAAGGTCTATGGAGGTTCCGAAACGAAGAGAAGTGATCCTATGCATTCCTGGCCGAAATAATGACAAGCCAAATTTTGAAAAGAACGTAAAACCGGTGTTATGTTCTCGCCCAGAACGATTACAGACAACAGATGACAGGACAAGTGCACACAACGCAATTTCGACCTTTGTGTCTTCTATCAGGCAAACACAAACAGCATTTAGGCATCAGTGGAAAACGTAATGAAACGGAAGCAAACCACTTCATCTTATCATATCCCCCCCCGAGCGCAAAATGGATTGAATGTGGAGGAAAACGAAGGCCGTTAAGAATCGGGAATCAGGAAAAGAGTTGAAATAATGATGGATGACAGAAACAAATCGATGGTAACAATAGCCAATCAATGAGTGATCATGATGTGGCGAATGAAGCAAAACGCTTAAATAAATATAGAGTAAGAGTATCGTAGTTCATATTTTTCTCTTCTCTCTCCAGTCCTTTTGGTGTTGTTGGATATAGCCGATAAGGTAGTGCCAATCAAGCATAGCGACTCCTAAAACACGGTGCCAAGAGGGGCAAGGAAACTGTCGCGGAGGAAGAGGAAAATGGGAGTTGCTAGGGATAAGTTCTTAGAACATGTTGCGGTTGTGTTTGTAATGTATTGTTGGATATGGTTTGAAAGTAATTAATGGATGACGGGTAGAATTATAGTCTAGACGTTGTTGATGAGGGGAGGTAGGGGGGGGGTGCGGGGGTAGTATAGGACACAGACAGAGATCCAATATGCTACCGCCTCCCCCACCCCCACCCGCCCAATATATCCCTGACACCTCATGTGGACGTTGGTAGATTATAATCATAGTAGTTGTAATGTCCGGTTTTGCGGAATCGTCTCAATCTGCAATTGTGGGTCAGAATGATAATATATGACTGGAAAAGGAGTATAGATGCGTAGTTATATGTATGGGAGTGTGGCATAATGATGAATAATGTGGAAGGAAAAGGGACGATAGCCGTTATATGTGGTGACGTGTCGTTGTGCGTAAGACAATAATGAGTTGGAAGGTGAATGGAAGGTGGAATCGAGCTGGTGAAGTGCTATCCGTGTTGTTTGGTGCAGGCAGAAGAAACTGTAAACTCGTTCACACAAAAAGGGCGACGGGGGGGACCAGAGGAACGTGGGAGGAGGGACAAGATTTGAAGTGATGGGGAGGACGTGAGGTAGGGGTGATCGTCTTCTGTGGCGCTTTGAGGAACTTGAAAGAGGGAAAACAGCTGAAAAGAGAGAGGCAGAGAGGTAGGAGAGACATGACAGACAGACAGACAAGAACGACTCCAAGCACAGAACGAACGGAACGGACAGAAGCCAGACACGACAGACAGGACGGACGGACACGGAGTTCGTGGGGACAGATATGAGACAGACGGACGGACAGAAGAGAGCATTTTTAACGTGAGAGGGAAGAATTCTTTCTAAACAGTGCCGCTGGTTGACTTGCAATACATGCTTTTGGGATAATAGAAGTTAAACTGTACCATTTGCTAAATGGAGTGATACAGTAGGTACAATAGCTGTGGGGAAGAGATCACTTTATGCTGCTAATTTAACGGTGACGAAAATCGTCACGTACACCAATGCAGCATCCAAATTTCGGGTGTCATAGTTCCATCTCCCTGAGCATATCATCGTTTTCACAGATGAAAGTGGGTTGCTCTTTGGCTGTTTTAGTTTTTTTTTTTATTTTTTTTTTAAATCGTTTTCCTTTTCTTCTTTTCTTTATTTTTTTTTAGTTTTTTTTTTTCATGGGCAGGGAGGGTTGATGCAGGGAGGATGGGCGGGGCAGGCCAGAGGG
>JADBJO010005001.1:175000-177336 GCA_016801955.1 Conus betulinus
AAGTAACGAACGTTTCTGACTGGTACACCACATGGTGCACGCAAAGTAACGAACGTTCTGACTGGTACACACATGGGTTATGGCAAGTTCTCTAGAAAACAATCCGACAGTCAAAACACCGAGGAAATACAGAAAGCATGCAAGAAATATGGAAGCAATCAGTTTCAAAGTACGAGAAAAGAGAAGAAATCACAAGTAGAGAGAAAAAAAACATATTGATAGCCCACTCACCAGAAGAGGGAGGGGGGGGGGGCGGGAGCGTAGCGGTATGTCTTGTAATAACAAATTAGCGTCTCCCAGCCGCAAAAAAAGCTTGTGCGAGAGAGAGAGAGAGAGAGATAGAGAGAGAGAGAGAGAGAGAGAGAGAAAGAAAGAGAGAGACAGACAGACAACAGACATGGAGGGAGGGAGGGGGAGAGAGAGAGAAAAGAGAGAGAGAGAGGAATATAGTATAAAAACATTAGACAGACAGACAGGAGTAACGAAACACACCACAATACCACACACACACACACAACACACACACACACACACACACACCACGCACGCACGCAACGCACGCACACGCATGCACGCACGCACACCACTCGCACACACACACACACACACACACCACACACACACACACACCACACACACACACACACACACTGATTCCAATCTGTCCTTCAAGCGATGGAATCCATTGCTGCTAGCAATCGCGCCGAGATTATCACCGAACTAAAAATTCTGATCCATTTCCTTACATCGTAGAGGGATAACAGTGGACTTTGGCTGGGTTCCGTCACACTGTGGGGATTGTAGGAATGAATGGCAGACAGAACTGCCCGTATGGGATCCAAAAACTCTGAAAATTCTGTCTATATCAAAATACCCTGGAGCCTTCATGAAGCCTATGACTCTTAAAAAAAGTCTCTTTTGAATCTTTTTATAACCTGTATAAAGAATCAGTGCTCTTAAAATGCATGCACAAGATTCTTCACTGAGTGCTTTGCTGTTCAGAACTCAGAAATCTGCTCGTCCATCTAACTCGTCCATTCAAATTCGTAAACTGTAATACAAAGACGTATGTACATGTACACAAATTTCGGAAGCTGGAATCGCTCTTTTACAGCTTAAAGTTAACGCTCTTCGTACAAAATTCCACAGAAATTTACAATGCGCTTTGTGAGGCAGTCGAACAGTTTCAATACTCTAGATTTTCTTTTCAAATTGTTCCTATTTTAACTAATCTCTCTCCAATTCCGACAAAAAAGATTTTTTCCCTATGCATTTCCAGAATCTTCACGCCTTTTTTACATTTTGTAAATTCGTTGATGTTAAGGGGCCCAGCTGGCTCGTTTTTTTTTGAAATATTTTTCCAGTTTTGTTGTTGTTTTTTTTTTAATCTTTAAAAACTGTTACATTTAGAAACAGTATTTTCATTTCAGTTGTCAAAGTCGCACACACACACACACGCACACACACACACCACACACACACACACACATACACACACACACGCACACACACACACACCCACACCACACACACACACACACACACACACACACACACCACACGGTCGGAACGCACGCACACTCTTACTAAACGAAATAGCATTGTGCTTTCCAGAACAAAACACTTCCTTAGCGGTCAGGCTTACTATCTTTGGCAAGGGCCGGGAATGGGTGGGTAGAGGGGGTGGGGTTCATCGCGGAGTTTTGCAAACATTAGCATGAGAGAGAGAGAGAAGAGAGAGGAGGAGAGCGAAGAAGGAGAGACAGGAGAGAGAGAGAGAGAGAGAGAGAGAGAGGCAAGGTACGGCAATGTTGCTTATAGCCCGGCCGACCGCCAAAGAGCCAAATCAGGGCTGTCACCATGTGAAGTCATGTCACGACCACAAGTCATCTTAAAAAAAAAAAAAAAAAAAAACCTTTCACACAACATTTAACTAAAACACACCGTCTAAAAAAAAAAAAAATTTTTTTTTTCAATCCTTCCTCCGTAAAATCTTAGATCAAATGAAAATGTTGATCTCTTTCAGAAATTCATGATCACATTAACACGGCCATCTGTGAGCAGGTTTTCATGGAGTCTGCTGCAAAAGTGTTTGTCTCACTCATGCAACACTCCCGACACTGAAAGAATTTGTTTCATCCGAGTAGTACATATGAGATGGAATGCACACCGGAGAGAGAGAGAGAGAGAGAGAGAGAGAGGGAGAGAGAGAGAGAGCGGGAGGGACAGAGACAGAGACAGACTAAGAGAGATAAAGAGAGGAAAGAGACAGACATACAAAGAGAGAGAGAGAGACAGAGACAGATAGACTAAGAGAGATAGAGAGAAGGACAGAC
>JADBJO010005002.1:7500-10000 GCA_016801955.1 Conus betulinus
ATCTTCTTCATCTTTGTTCCCCCCCCTTTTTCTTCTTTTCTCCTGTTGATATTCATCCTGTTCATCTTTGCTTTTTTTTTTTTTCCTTCACGTTTCTCTTAGTTTTTTTTGATCTTTTTCATCATTACCCCCTTCTTTTCCCCTGTTAGCATTTAGCTTCTTCATTCTTCTGCCTGTTCTTCTTTCTTCCACCCGTTAGTATTCGCCTTCTTCACGTTTGATGCTGTTCAGTTGGCTGTTTGCTGTCATCTTCTCCCAACGACGCGCCTGTGTTCTGTGTGTTTGTTGTTTTCCTGTTAGTTTTTACCTCTTCCTTTTTTTTGTTCCTGTTTGTTTTTTTTTTTTCCTCTCCTTTAGGGCATTCAGCTCAAAGCGTATTCCTCTCCGTCTGTTTGTTTTTTTGTTCGTTTGTTTTGTTTGTTTTGTTTTTTGTTTTTGTTTTTTTCTCCTCAAACAGTCGTATTCGTCTTCTTAATCTTGCTCTTGCTCTTCGCTCTTCTTTCCCTTGTGGAGGCATTCGTCTGCGTCATCTATGTTCTTCTTCTTTATGCTTGTTTCTGCTCCTCCGTTTCGTATACTCTTCTTTTGGTCCTCCTTTTCCTCTTTCCATATTCTCTCAGCTTATCTTTATCCCTCGTCCCTCTCC
This sequence comes from Conus betulinus, assembly GCA_016801955.1. Classification (NCBI taxonomy): domain Eukaryota; kingdom Metazoa; phylum Mollusca; class Gastropoda; order Neogastropoda; family Conidae; genus Conus; species Conus betulinus. The sequence goes on from JADBJO010005002.1 coordinate 8,147, forward strand.
TTTCTCTTCTTTCTTCTTCTTCCTCTTCTTCCCTTCTCTCTTCCTCTTCCTCTTCCCCCTTCTCTCTTTCCTTCTCCTTTTTCTTCATTCTTCGCCCCTCTTCTTCTTCTTCTTCTTCCCTTCGTTCGCCCTTCTCTTCTCTCTTCCGCGGATTCTTTCTTTCTGTCCTGCTCCTCCCTTCTCCCCTCCTCTTCTCCTTCTCCTCCTCCTCTCTTTCTTCTTCTCTCTTCTTACTGCTCCTCCCTCCTCCTCCTCCTCCTCCTCTCTGCCTCCTCCTCCCTCTCCTCTTCCTCTCCTCCTTTCCTCCTCTCTTCTTCTTCTTTTCTTCTTCTTCTCCTCCTGCTCCTTCTTTCTTCTTTCTCTAAGTTCGCCCTCTTCTCCTCCTTTCTATCCCTCCTCCTCTTCCCTCTTTTTCCTTCTCTTCGCTCACCTCCTTCTTCTTTCCCTCTTGTTCATTCTCTTCCTCCCCCTCCTTCTTCTCTGTTTCCTCCTCTCCTTCCTTCTGCCTTCTTCCCCCTCTCTTTCTTCTTCGTCCTTCTTCTTTCCTACTCTTCTTCTTCCTCTTCTTTTCTCTTCTTCTTCTTCTCTCTCCTCTTCCTTCTCCCTTTTCGCCTCGCTCTTCTCTCCTCCTTTTCCCTTTTTCCTCCTTCTCCTCCTCCCTCCTCCTCCCTCCTGGCCTTCTTCTTCTTCCTTCATCTCTTCCTTCTGTTCGCTGTTTCTTCCTCTGTTCGCTTCCCATCTTTCTATGCTAACCGCAGTGCAGTGCCCCCCCACTGCTCTATTCCGAGCCCCCCATCCACAGCCAACAGATCCCGGCCTGGCCTGATGCCGTAGCGGCCCGTGACCTGGCAATCCACGGCTAGAGGGTCCAGCATGTCAAGGAGTCGCCAAGAGGCACCCCATCCCACCGGTAGGATACACTGCGCTGCTCGCTGCCGAGTCACTTCGGCTGCGGGTGTTTCAGTGGAACAAGCGCCTTGTTCTATATCTCCTACTTATGGCAGTCCACACTACCTTCTAAGCCACCTTACTGAGGACAGAGTCATTTGTGCTTAGTAGGTCACCGTCGTCATGTTTCATTGTATTTTGTTTTCTTCTTTTTTTTTTTTTTTCCTTTTTTTGTTTCTTTCCTGCTGGGTGCTGTTCTCTCTTCTTCATCTGTGTTCTTTGCTCCTTTCTTTGCGCTGCTTTTTTCCTCCTGTCATATGTGTACAGATGCTCCATCTTGTTCTTGTTCTTTTTTTCTTTTTATTCAGCTCTTTTTTTTTCTCGTCTTGTATGTTTCACTCTTCTTAGTCGTTAAACCCTAAACTCGGTGTTTGCATCTGTTAGGTACGGGGGGCCTTTTAGTAATTCTTTGTAGCTTTCCTTTGGCTCTTCCCTTTTCCTCCTCGCTCCTGTAAGTATTCACGTTTCGTGCAAAAAGCGTTCTGTCTTCCTCCGCTCCTTCTTTTAATTCCTTCCTGTCGTAATTCATAGCCTCCTCATAACCACTGATTTCTTTCGTGCTGGTTCCCCCCCCCCCCCTACCCCTCCCCCCCTCCCCCCCCCCCCCCCCCCCCCTAATCCTTGTAGATTTTTCTCCTTTCTTCTCACTTTCTGGATCCTGACCTGTTTTTGTGTTTGGGGTTTTTTTTTTTTTGTTTTTCCTGTAGTTTCTGTCTTCTTCGTCTATGTTCTTGCTATTCGTCCCCTCATAGTAGTATATTAATATATAGTCTATACTATATAGATAGTATATATATATATATATATTATGGTATACTATATGAAAACCATACCATACCAATATCTACCCCCCAAAGGGTCGAATCAGATTTAAGAATTTTATCCTTCATTTTAGTGTATTCCTCT
>JADBJO010005002.1:32500-35000 GCA_016801955.1 Conus betulinus
GGTCTGTCTGTCTTCCTCTCTCTGTCTGTCTGTCTGTCTCTCTGTTTGTCTTCTGTCTGTCTGTCTGTCTGTGGTCTGTCTGTGTCCTCTTCTCTCCCCTCTGTCTGTCTGTCTGTCTCTCTCTCTCTCTCTGTCCTCTCTCTCTCTCGTCCTCTCTCGGTGTCTCGTCTCCTCCGTCATCCTCCCCTCTGTCTTCCTCTCTCTCCTCCTCTTCTCTCTCTCTCTCCTCTCTCTCGTCTCCCTCTCTCTCTCGCTCAATCCTCAATCCGTTCTCCCCCCCTCGTTCTCTCTTCCTCCCTACCTCTCTCTCTCTCTCTCTCTTTCTCCCTCCTATCCTCCTTTCTTCCTTCTCGCTCTCTCCTTCGCTCCTCTCCCTCCTTCTCTCTATTCCTTCCTCCCTCGCCCCTCTCTCTATCTCCCTTCCCACTCTTCCTGCGTCCCTCCCTCATTCGCCCCCCCCCCCCCCCTCCTCTCTCTCTCTCTCTCTGATTGCTGTATGCTACCCCTCCCCTTCACCCCCAACCTCCCCCTTGCCCGATTTATTCCCCCTTGCTTGTTTCATGTACGCCACCTTGACAGGTTTTTCTACTGCCTTCGTTGGTCAATGGTGTGAGCACAAGCTTATTTGTATTAAACTGTGCAAGATCTCGTCGTTGTTTGTTCCTTTTTATATGTATTTGCCTTGATTTGATCTTTATTTTGTTTTCTTTTCTTATGCCCCAGGGCTGGGTAGAAAGAAAGAAAGAAAGAAAGAAAAAAAAACATGTACATTGTTTTGTCTGGTTGCCCCTCGTTTTCAAGTATATGTCTTTTTTTTTTATGCTGTCTGCATCTTCATAAGCAAAACCACCTTTTTCAAAAAACAGTTTTCAAAAGAATAGTTGTTAAAATCTTGTAAACGTCAAACCTTCGTGTTATTGAGCCAAGGATATATTTTTTAAGATAAAAAGGAGAATTGAACCGAAATCTGATTTATAGAGAATGGACACATCTGGGCCTTAAAGAATATTTTTGAATTGAACACACATTTTATTATCATTATCAAGTAGATAATAATAATAATAATAATAATAATAATAATAATAATAAAAAACAATAACAACAACAACAACAATTACAATAATAAGAAGAAGAAGAAGAAGAAGAGAGAAGAAGAAGAATAAGAAGAAGAAGAACAATAATGTGCGGACTTCTATAGCGCGGTTTCGCGGTCTACGACCACACTCACCGCGCTGTACATGAAAAAAAAACTAAAAAGGTACAACATACACGAGATATATAAGCTTATGTCACCATGAACAATAACGTAAAGCATTTGAAATGAACAAGCAAATTAGAACAATAAAATTCACACATATAAGACTCATAGCTCATTTGTAAAACGATATGTCAACAAGGACAACCCGTTACACACACACACACACACACACACACACACACACACACACACACACACACACACACACACACACACACACACACACCCAGAGCAATATGACAAGATATGAAATGATTGATTACCTAATGTTTTGTTTTTAAAAACAAGGACATTAATAAAGATGGGTGTTTATTTAGAATCACAATGCAACTTAAATAATATGTTTTTTAATGCCTTTTTAAGATATGATTTTGGATGAACATAGCGGATAGATTTGCGCAGTGAATTCCATTGTCTTGGGGCAGCAAAAGAAAAAAGATCGTTCGCCAAAAGTCTTAGTGCGAATCCTGGGAATGCACAAAGTCAGAAGATCTGTAGACGAACGGAGTGGTCAGGATGGTGAGTAAATGGACAGCACATCGGAAAAAAATAAGATGGAGAAGACTTCGAGAAGAAATCGTGTCAGATGAGTGATAGCTTATACTGAATGCATGCTTCAATGGGCAAACCAGTGTAGGGTTTGTAACAAAAGTGTAACATGATCTCTTTTTTTAAAAGACAGTGCGAATGAAAAGATACAGCCATGATGATAGCTCAGACTTCGTGCAGATTTTTTTTTTTTTTGAGAGGGGAGGAGAGGAAGACGGAGGAAGCGGAGACGAGGGGGGTTGTCAGTGGGGCTGAGGAAAAGAATGTTGGAATCTAGAGATAAGTCTTCACTGGCTTCATCCAATTATCAGTTATGTTTCGTCAACGCACTCGTTTATTATGTTTTGCCTAATATATGTTATTCGTCCTTCGAATCGGCGAGAACCACTTCAGTCATCTTGGGGTTGAGGGGAGGGGCAGGGATGACTTGTGGATACGCAGGGTGGCTGGATCAAGTCAAGACTGCACGGAATGTGCGGTAACAGCTTGGACAGGGAATGTGGGAGGCCTGTTCTTGATTGTTGGCGCGGGCTTTCTTTGCCTGTCTCTGTTGTTGCGCTGCAGCTGTCTTCCTTTCTTAACATATATCGGCACCTTTGTGGACAGAGTAGCGCCATCTAGCTCGACCCCACAGCAGTTTGTTCCCATGTGTCTGGGTTGATGTTAAACGCTTTCAAGGATGTCTTGAGAGTG
>JADBJO010005002.1:50000-52500 GCA_016801955.1 Conus betulinus
CCAAAAAAGTTCAGCCAAACTTTTTTAGACTAGAAAGTGTGTTTCAACAACGCCTTCTTCCTTGCCCTGAACACAGAAGCAATCTGAAGCGATCAAAGCTATGTGCATTTTCGTTATTTGTTTCATTTTTGTTTCACCTGAAGAAGACCTAAGAGGTCGAAACGCGCTGTGTTTTTGTCTTGTGACTCGTTTGTCCACGTTCCCCTGGGCGGTTTTTGCTGACATTTATTTAAGATTTGTTTAGATTTCCACCTGCAGTCGTTTCACTTTGCAACCAGAAAGGTCTCGTTGGAACGTGTAGAGGGAGATTTGGAGTGAACCATACCTCAAATAGATAATTGGTCTGAGGGAAAATAAAAGCACAGGTAAGTAATTGATCCATCATCATGACAATACTTGAGCGAGTCTCAGGAACAAAAGATCGGGGATCGGGACGGGGGGTCGGGGTGGAAGAGGAGGAGACAGATCTGTCCATTGGGGTGAAAGAAGGTGTGTGTGTGTTTGTGTGTGTGTGTGTGTGTGTTTGTGTGTGTGTGTGTGTGTGTGTGTGTGTGTGTGCGTGCGCGCGTGAGTGCGTGCGTGTGTGCGTGCGTGCGTGCGTGTGTATGTGTGTGTGTGTGTGTGTGTGTGTGTGTGTGTGTGTGTGTGTGCGTGCGTGCGTGCGTGTTCGTGTATGTATGTGTGTGTGTGTGTGTGTGTGTGTGTGTGTGTGTGTGTGGGTGTGTGTGTGTTAAATTATATCCTACGTTGACAACATCGGTATACCATTACATTTTGTCATGTTGACAGAGCCATTTGTTATGCCTAATATGAACGATACTTTTTACACTTGTTTCCCACTTTCTGGCCGAGGCTGTGTGGCTATTACCCCTTACAATCTTGCCTCCTGGACAGATTTTTGTCCCTAGGATGTCTGGGTACATTTCCTCCAAAATCGCAGAGTTTTCTGATAGGATGCTGTGGAGAAAGAGTGGCTATAATGTCCATAGTACTTTTTTTTTTTTTCTGTCCCATTTTCTGTGCCATCTCAGTGGCTCCGCACCCACGCCACTCATTTCGACGGCCCTCCTCCCCCCTCTCTCTCTCTCTCTCTCTCTCTCTCTCTCCTCTCCTCTCCCCGTCTGTGTACAGCCAGCCCGGTCCATCCCGCCGCAGCCTTGGCACCGGCAATCCACAGGGAGCAGTCAATGTCAAGTTGTCCAAGAGGCAACCCACCGAAGGAGACACTGCACTGCTACCGAGTCACTTCGGCGGTGTTCACTGGCGCCTGTTATGATCTAACGGGCCTAGGACACCACCTGCTAAAAAGCTCCTACCGACGACAGTAATTGCCTAGTCGCGGAGCCGGCGTGAGTGAACTTTACTCAGGAGGGCGCCACGAGGTCCGTCCAACGACCCACCTCCCTACTCCACACCCCCACCCCCCACCCCCCACCCCCGCCCCAGTCCCTTCATGTACTTGCCCAACACCGGTGACCCCGTCGGAACTAAACCCCAAGCCAGAGACCTGGCGCGGACATCCAAACTGAGGTCACCATGAGAACAGGGCATCAAAGCGCCACAGAATTTGAGACATTTATTTAATGCTGGTCAATGAGAATGAGGATATGAAGGTGATGGTACAGATTTCCATTCCGGCCTGAGACTGACTGACAGGGTTGTACTCTACGCTTCCTTTCATAACATATCCCGACGTCAACCAGGCCCGAGAGATGCAGACAACCTGCAGTGTTGGTAAGGAAATTTGAGCAACGCTCTCAGAAACACATCGATTTAGTAGATGTAACTCGACAGTGTAGTCCCAGTCTTCCCAGCTGAGCCTGTAGCGAGCTCAACTTCGTTTGAGGAGCCGGTCGGGGCAGAAAAATCCCACGTGGCTCTGATGCGTATCGAACCCTCGTTCGCAACGTTAACCACTTGGCCACGGCGGCTGGTCTGTCCATAGAGCTTAGTTTTATCAGGCACGTCGTGTGGCCTCTGGCACTGGATCTGCAGGAGCCTGCTGGTTGAAGACTTGCTTCCGTCTCCACGGGAATTGGTCTATTAAAGGAGTCCTGTGCATTTTTGGTGCATTGATTTCGGCACTAACCTGCAGGCTAAGACAGGAGATTCTTTCCCATCAACTTTAAAAGAATGTTAGTTTGTTTTGTTTATTGACCTTGTTTGTGTGTTGGCTGTTCGTTTAGGACCGTCCTGCGTGTCTGGAGTCATCTTCGACCACTTGGACTGGCTAATGGCTATGGTTTAGATTGCCAAGGGCGCTGTGCTTATGGTGAAGGTGGAGAAAGAGGAGGAGGAGGAGGAGGAAGAAGAAGGAGGAGGAGGAAGAGGAGGGGGGAGACGAGAAGGAATAGGAGGAGGAGGATAGGGAGAAGCTCAATCACGATGACGATATGGTTGATAATGACGACGACGACGACGGACGCCGCTCCGACGTCGACGACGAGGGGGGAGGAGAAGGAGGAGGGGAGGAGGAGGAGGACGAGGACGAGGAGAGAAG
>JADBJO010005002.1:57500-80117 GCA_016801955.1 Conus betulinus
GGTCAGAGACAGGGATGTTCTGCCGCAAAAAAAAAAAAAAAAAAAAAAAAAAAAAAAAAAATCCTCCTGTCTCTTTCTCTTTCCTGCTCTATTCTTTCTTTCCTTCTTCTTACCTCTTTCTTTTCTTTCCCTTCCCCATTTTTTTTTTTTTTTTTGTTTATTTTTCTTTCCCCTTTTTTTTTCTTTTTTTATTTATTTTTGTTTTTTTTTTTTTTTTTTTTTTTCCCTTTTCTCTTTCCTTTTCTTTTCGTTCTCCCAGTTCTTTTCTTTCTTTAATCCCTTTTTCCTTTTTGTTTTTTTTTCTTTCCCTTTTTTTATTTCTTCCGCTTTTATTTTTTTTTTTTTTTTTTCTTTCCTTTCCTCCCTTTTTTTATTATTTTTTCCCGCACCCATACCCCACCCTCATTCCCTGTCCAAACAAGGGCCTGGGAGGGTCGTGGTTAGTATGTGGGTGGGGGGTGGTCGGGGAGTACTTTCTCTTTTCTAAAAAAAACCCTCGATCTGGAATCCTTTTCCCTAACACACCGAGCAGATGGATCCAGATCCCAGACCCACAGCCTTTTTAGGTTCCCAGATCCCATCAACAGGCCCCAACCTCTTTTGTTTCCTCTTCTTTCCTGGGGTCCAAACTCGTGTGTTACCTCTTCCTTCTTCTCTTTCTGTCTCTTCTTCTCTCGTTCTTCTTCAAAGGCCTCCTTCTCTTTCACCAAGACCCAAAACCCCAAGCACATCCTTCTTCTTCTCTTTTTTCCCATCTCTTTTTCAAAAAGCCCGGTCGATCAACAAAGCCCGCGAAAAGCCCCGTCCTTTCTGGTGAAAATCGTGCTTTTTTTTTTTTTTTTTTAACCATCCACGGGAAAATTAATTCCAACAAAAAAACGCGAAACGCTGTTTCTTCGTTTTCTTTTTCTTTCTTGTCCCTTTTCGGCTTTCTAGTTTTTTGCAGTACGGGACAACAAGAAAGGCTGTTTCTAAATCTATGTCGCTTCTCTACGGTAAACAGTACGGACAGGGAAAAACCCTCGGACGGGAAGGTACGTACGACCGCGCGGACGAAATACGCGTCGCGAGGGGACGCGCGGGGCTATTCCGTTCGCTCCTGGTGGTGGCCATCCCTAGCATCTTCCCTATCATCTGTGGTTTTAAAACGTCAACAACAAAAACAAAAACCGTTTTGTGTCGTCTTTACATTGTAAAAGTTCCTCGCCTTTTTCCTGTTTAGAATGTTGTGTATGTATGTTTGTGTGTGTGTGTGTGTGTGTGTGTTGTGTGTGTGTTGTTTGTTTGTTGTTGTTGTTGTTTTTGTGGGTTGTTTGTTTGCTGTGGGTTTTGCTGTGGTTGTTTTTTGTTGTCAGTTCCGCGGTTAACAAAAAAATAAAAAAAAAAACAAAAAAAAAAAACCCCGTCTTTTTCCACACACCACCTAACCAGAGTATAAATTTAGATTATGAAGTGACGGGGTGGGAAAGGATGGGGCATGGGGGGGAGGGGGAAGGAATGGAAGAAGGGAAGGAGGGGGTGATGGGGGAGGTAAGGGAGGGAGAGAGAGAGGAGAGAGAGGGGAGGAGAGAGAGAGAGAAGAGAGAGTAGAGCGAGAGACGAGAGAAGAGAGAAGACTTGACCCTTTTGACCTTTGAATTGTTTAACTGTCATTAGGCTAATAAAAAAAATTTACAAAAAACCCTTTGACAGGGTGTGCAAGCATGGATTGAAAACAAAGGTACGGCTTGGAAACCAACACCAGTACACGTAATAACACAACAACACACACACAACACACACACACAGACGAACACAATCACACACCAACCCATAAACAACAAACAGACACTACACAACTACCCACACAAAACACACAACCACAACACACACCTTACAAACACAGACACGACCAACCAACAGCCACACTACACACACAACACACACACAAATTAACACACACAACTACACAAACAAACACACACAAACCCAAAACACCCACCGCAAATAACGCGACACACGGGCACGAAACGCCCAAAGAAAAACGCACCGCAACGCACGCACAGCACGCCCAGCCACGCACAGCCGCACGCCCGCCCACAACCACACACACACACAACACACCCACCACACACGACGTTGGGTCCGCCAAGCACCGCTCAGCGCACACACACACACACACCGACACGCCAACTCCCCCACGCGAAACACAAACACACGACCACACACACACACCAGAGACCACACAAACATTCCACAACACACGGCACGACCACGCACACACACACACGCACACGCACAACACACACAACCACACATACCTACATAACACACACACTTACATTCACTTACGTTCGCGCCGTCGTGTGCACTCAAAGACAGGTACATAAGAAGTACAATACAGTCTCTTTATCTTGCCTATTAATTAAGTTACATGTAAGTCTCCCTTCGACTGATGAAATACACCATAGGCACCATTTCAACCTATAATACACTCACATATTATTAGAGCATTTTTTCTTGTCTTTTTTCCACGAGTGAAACCACCACTCCACCGCCCCGTCTCGTGAAATGCCCCTTTTGCTAGTGACATACAATTATCGTGTCCAAAGGTTCAGTCAAAACACGCATCACACACAAACCGTCAGGAACGGTAGGAATATTGACCCAGATTCTTTTCTTCCAGATGACGTTCTAATCTTGCTTCCTTCTTCCTGCTGTGCTTTTCCTTAACGTAACACAACATATGATGACATTTTTTTTTTTTGTTTTATTTTTTTTTTTTCTTTTTTTTTTTTTTTTTTTTTTTTTTTTTTTTTTTTTTCCTCACATTCTTCGTCTATCTCTACTTCGTATATGATAATATGATCCTACCATAAAACCTACTCGGGAAGATGCCGTGACTACGCTGCCAATCTACTCCCTCCTGGACGAGACCCAACCACAACGATCGTGCATGGGAGTAATTGATGACTTTGAAACTAACTGAACCACAGTTGTGATCACAGCATTTCAAAACACAAATTTTCTTGATCCTGATCTTGAAAAGACAGATTCTGTGGCTCATCTGGTTGTAACACTCATCAACTTTAACGTCAAACTAACTTGGCATACATCTTTCCCTGCTTAGAACAAACTGATTTTTTTTTTAAAAAGACAAAAAAACAGAAAACCATACAGTTAATATTGATCTTCCCCACCCTACTTTCCATTTTCCTTTATTTTTTTTTTCCACTCCCTGAATTCTTTAAAAGAAAAACACAAACCTGTTATAATGATTTCCCTTTCCCCCATTCCCCATGTTTCCCCCCTGTGCCATTTGGGTGTTATAAATTGGCTATTCATCTGTATCGGATATAAACCCAAATATTTTCTTCCCGTTCGGCTTTCCCCCTACTTACGTGTCCCCCTGGCCATCCTAACAATTTTGGGGTCCGCCCATCATGTTCCGCTAACCTGTCTCTGCCCCCCCCTGATCCGGTTCTTGCCTCTGCTACAGCAACAAACATATCCTCCATTCTTGATTTGAAAAATGCGTAGCCCCAGTTTTTGTTCAACCCTCCTCTGTTTTTGGCAGCAAACTACTCAAGCAAACTGCATTTTCGTATTGCCTGTCCAATTACAGAGTCCGTCTCGACAATGGGTAATCGTGTTCATTGTTGGCCATATATTTTTAATACCACCTTCAGAACTTCACGAATGATTGCAATGTGTACAAATGGGATACCTGCTATCGCCGACCAATCTGCCCGCCGTTTTCTTCCCCAACATCACAAACAGCAATGTTATAGATTAAATGTGAATGGCAAAACGCCAAGGAAACGCTGATGATAATGTGTAAACCTTTATCCTTTTCCTGTGTTATCTGCCAGATAAAAGGTCCTCCCCCACTTCCGTTGTCATAAGTTAAAATGGGTTCCTCGCTCTGGGTGTGTCTGGAGTTTAAAAAACAAACAAACACAAACCAAACAAACGCCAAAAAACGTTGAATCTAGAGGACCTAACTTCCTTAACAAGTTGAAACATTTTCAGCTTACAACAAATAACACAGCACCACCCCACCTTTTTTTTTCTTTTTTTTTCTATATTTTTCTTTTTTTTTTTCTTTTCTTTTTTTTTTATTAACAACAAAACACACACCTCTATTTGTTTTTTCCTTTTTTTTATTTTTTTTCCTTTTGGTTTTTGTTTTTTTTTTTTTTTTTTTTTCCCTCCTGTTTCCCTAATTTGTTCTCGTCTGCCCAGAAAATCTCACATAGTCTTTTTATTTTGTGGTAAACTAGAACATTCCTTGATTGTATCTAAAGGAGTTTTTAGTGACAGTAGTTTTCTCTGTCCCCCACTACAAAACCTTTCTGTCTCATGTGTTTGATAGGAGTTGACCCGCCCTCCCATTAGTAGGAAAACACGCACTCATAACATTTCGTTCATTCGTTTCTTCTTGTTTTCTTTCTTATGTCACTGAGAGAGAGAGAGAGAGAGAGAGAATAGATAGAGATAGAGAGAGAGATGTGTGTGTGGTGTGTGTGGTGTGATGTTGTGGTGGGTGTGCTTCTGTAGGCGCTGTTCCTATCCTCCCTGACTGAAATAATACTGTTGGGTCTTGTGACGGCCAACCACACATAAGTTTCCTGTGTGTGGTGTGTGTGGTGTGTGTTGTGTGTGGTGGGTGTTGTGTGTGTGTGTGTGTGTGTGTTTGTTTGTGGTTTGTGTGTGTTGTGTGTGTGTGGTTGTGTGTGTTGTGTTGGTGGTTTGTGTGTGTGTGTGTGTGTGTGTGTGTGTGTGTTTTGTGTGTGGTGTGTGGTGTGTTGGTGTGTGTGGTTTGTGTTGTGTGTGTTTTTTGGTGGTGTGTGTGTGTGTGGTGGTGTTTGGTGTGGTGTGTGTGTTGTTTGTGTGGTGTGTGTGTGTGTAACGTGGTGTGTGTGTGATGTGTGTGTTTGTGTGTGTGTGTGTGTGTTTGAGAGAGAGAGAGGCGAGGAAGAGAGAGATAGATAGAGAGAGGAGAGAGCGACTGTCCTAACACTGACTTCTTTGCAGCATTTGACAGAAAGGTACACAGCATGGCAAAATAGGGCAACAAAAATGCTGCAGCACAACATTAGCCCCGTAACAATTCGGCCGCACCGGCAATCAGCAATCTCAAATCATTTTGTTGTTTTTTCCGCTCACATCACACCAGTTTCCTTCCCTTCTCCTCCTCGCCCCGTGGAACGCTCGTGAACCGCACATTCATGACCACCATTTCATTCCTTCAGTTTCCACGAAGCCATAGAAAAGGCAGGCCAACCTCTGACTCTTCCACAAACTCAAGTTCCTTCATTTTTTTTTTTTCGCTGAACAACTGTCCTTGGTCACCGACAAAAACCATTCGCTGAAGTAACACTCACAGTTTCCAGCTATTTTCGCCCGTACTTCCACGTAAACTTAATAAAGAGCGGAGCACAACAAGGGACAAATGATGTGACAGCGCCGCCATTCCCAGCATGCAACCTCCGAAGAGAGAGAGAGAGGAGAATAGAGAATCAGCGTAGTCTTGACGTGGTCAGCTGCTTATTCTGCACTATTCTACTTGTTTGTGGCTCTTGGCTACTGTTATTTTCTTTTAGGATTCATCCTCTCATCTCTATCATACCCCCCCACCCCACCCCACCCATTTACTCCCTTACGCTCTGCGCGTCTGTTGGGTTGTGATTTAATCCCCTGTGGTTACGAGAATCTGAAAAGAATTTACTGGCTGATATGACCGCAATTCCAGTAGAGCTGAAGAATGCTTCCTAAGGTTCCTAGGCATCTCTACATACAACGAGACCCGTTGTACCCAGTTGGAGGTCCAGAACCAGAGTAAGGCAAAACGCACTGGACCCTACGAAGGATAACCTGTTTTTTGTTTCAAACAGTGGAGAAAGACGGAACTAAAATGGTATGTCATGTATCAAGGACTTGCTAAAACCAGGCTACCAGGAACAGTGGCGAGGCTGCAGAGAGAGAGAGAGAGAGAGAGAGAGCAGAGGAGAGAGAGAGAGATCGAGAGTTGGACCACAACATCCGTGCACTGGACCTTGCCCTCACACTCAGCCAATTGCTTAGAGCATCTGTAGAACCGGAGGAGTTGGATGAAGCTGGTTGTGAATCCTTTCCGTGGCGCCCATCCGCTTTCAAGACTCCGGGATAGTGAATGGTTTGATATTCTCCTACACGGTACCACGGATGGGTTTACATACCAGGCTGGGCTCTATTAAACTCACCACCAGACGACAAAATCTGGCACTGGTCAAGATATGCCAAATTGTCCTCATCAAAAACACATTCTGTGTCCCCCCCCCCCCCCCCCCCCCCCCCCCCCCCGTTCGAATTCTGTTCGATTCACACTTTTACGTCTGCTTCTTCATCTCCTTTATCCTCTTTTTATTTTTTGTTCCTCAGATCTAAACATCTGCCGGTCAACCATGTCTAGATTTGAACTGTTATTTCCCGCACTCATTTCTCCAACTATTGAAAGCATTCCCCACTGCAAGCTTTAAAACCACGGAAAACAATACTTGTCTATGGTGAAATGATATCAGTCTTGGCAACACCTCGTAAGAGCGTGGTTGTCTTCCTTGAGATTTTCACACGGCCGTCGGCAGAAAGGTCGTGAGTTTTTTTTTTGTTTGGTTGTTTTTTTGTTTTTTTTTTCCAAAAGCTTCTCTCAATAGAATGCCATAGATATTCCCCAACGCCTCATTACAGTTTTGTCACTATCAGTAGGAGACAATTCATGTATCAGTGGAATTCTATCAGAATGGACCCGTTTTGTCGGCCGGGTTGGTGAGTTTGCCTGCGGCGCTGTCTGCCGTGATTCGAAGCAACTCATGGAGTCGTTTTATGTTGCTTGATCTTGTTTTCGTTTTTGTTTTTTTTTTTTTTTTTTCTTTTTTTCTTTTAACCTGGAGAGCCTTTCTGTCCACCCCGCAGTAATGGCTGCCTGCTGATTTAGTTTCTCACTTACTTACTTAGGCCCATAGCTCAATGTTGGCATAGGCCATCGACAACACTCCGCCATCGCACTCGGTTCTGGGCTGCTCGCTGAATGCCTGTCCCGTTGGTCCCCCGCCTCTTTATCTCTGCCTCAGTGTCTCGCCTCCAGCTGCTGCGAGGTCGGCCTCTCTTCCTTTTGCTGGATGCTGGCTTCCTGAGAGTGTGTCCAATCCAGCCCCCCCACTTCCTCCGCAGAATCTGCTTGGCCACTGGTTCCTGTCCTGCTTGCTTTCCATAGATCTTCATTGTTGATCTTCTCTGGCCATCTGATTTTGAAGATGCGCCTCAGACAGGTGTTGATGAAGGTCTGAATTTTTTTTTTTCTGTATTGTCTTGGTCATTCTCCAAGTCTCGACACTGCACTGCTGCCGAGTCACTTTGGTGGTGTTTCAGTGGCACCTGTTCATAACTAACATACGCAGGACAACCACTTACTAAGCCCCCTACTGACAACAATAATTACTTACTTATTGCGGAGCCGGCGTGAGTGCGCTCTCCCTCCGGATTCGCCGATACCGGTGACCCCTACGGAACCAAACCAAGGCCACAGACGGAAGAGGACATCGAAACTGAGGTCACCATGAGAGCAGGGCATGAGGGGCCACAGAATTTGAGACATTTTTTTTAATGCTGATCGATGAGAATGAGGATGATTAAGATGATGCAACGAATTCCATTTTCGGTCTGAGACTACATGACAGGGCTTGTACTCTACGCTTCCTTTCATAAACATATCCGGCGTCAACCAGGCCCCGAGAGATACAGGCACCTGCAGTGTTGGTCAGGAAATTTGAGCAACACTCTCAGACACGCATCCATTAAGTGGATTGAAACTCGACTGTGTGGTCCCCAGTCTTCCCACCTGAGTCCGCATCAACTCAACTCTTGGGGTAGGAGCCGGTCGGGTCAGCAAAAAACCTCCAAATGACTCTCTGATGGGATTGTAACCCACGACCTCCCAGCCGGAGTCCGCGACGTCTAACCACTTCGCCACGGCGGCTGGTTGAATTGAAGATACCTGATTCAGTTCAGGGTGTGTTAAAGCAGTGGAAGGAGGAGGATGAGCTCTGCTGTCCCATCACACGCGTGCCGCAGACACGATGAACCTCAAGTAGGTCCCTATCTCTAGGGACCGTTAGCCTACAGCGCTGGGGCTTTAAAGCATAAAAAAGGAACATCCGCCAAACGTCGATTGTTATTAACTGACCCACAATCGGATTTTCACTTGATAACTCAAGTCAGTTTTTAAAAGCTCTCTCCACAACAAGGTTAAAAAGTTTTGTCCACAGCTTAGGCCCTCCACCTATACCCCCCCCCCCACCCACCCCCACCCCAATGAATAAACCAAACTGAAAAAAAAAACTGAAAAAAACACGGGAGTAAACCAATCAAAACAAAACAAAACAACAACAAAAACAAACAAACAAACAAAAAAGAAGAAGAAGAAGAAGAAGAACAACAACAACAACAACAACAGTAACAGCAAGAACGGCAAGGCTTTATTCATTTAGGGGGGGGAAGAAGTAGGGGCCCCGGAGACCCACAGCGAACGCCAACCCTTAGAAAACAAACAACAAACAACACACACAGTTGTCCCCCCAGAAACCCATGGCGTATAGCGCGCGCAAAAAAAACAAAAAAAAAAAAAAAAAAAAACAATCCGATCCTGATCCGAGGCTTAACCTTGCAATCCTATCAATCTTCCCAACATCTCACCGTAACTTCACTCAGACCGATGGACGAGTATGTATCTGTCAGTGTGCGCTGTTAATCTTTCCTGAGGTGCAGAAGCTCCGCGAAGCATTCCATGCCATGTACCACTCACAGTGAAACACATTTTTTTTCAGAGTGTTTGGGACTTGCATGATGTGAGACCTAAACATTTGACAGCAGACTCCATGAAGAAAACCTTGTGCAGAGATGTCCCCCACCTGGTGTGATCTTTGAATTTCTGAAAGAGATCATCATTTTTTGTGGTGATCTGAGATTTTACAGAACAAGATTTTTTTTTAAAAACGAAATTCCTGGTGTGTATTTAGAATATTGTATTTGAAAGGGTTGTGTGAATGTTTTTTTTTTTTTTTCTAATGGCTGAGAGGATGACTTCAACGCGGTGACAGCCCCTGGATGTGGCCCTTTGTGGTCGGCTGGGCTATAAGCAAGATTACCTTACCTCATCTTCTAAACTACCACACCACTGTTTTGTTTCCTGAATATGACTGTTTGCAACTGTCAAGATGCTTGACCTCCTTTTTCTTCCTAGTCACAAATCACTTTTTTTGCATCTTCATCACCATCCTGAAGATTAAGCCCCGTTCACCACCCGACCCGTCGATGTACGTGGGCGGTGTTGGCTGTGTCCGATAATCTGTAACACACATCTCTCTTTTTTTCTTTTTTTTGCATCTTCATCACCATCCTGAAGATTAAGCCCCGTTCACACCCGTCGATGTACGTGGCGGGTGTTGGCTGTTTCCGATAATCTGTAACAAGATCTCTTTTTTTTTTTGCATCTTCATCACCATCCTGAAGATTAAGCCCCCGTCACCACCCGTCGATGTACGTGGCGATGTTGGCTGTGTCCGAAAATCTGCAATAACATTTTTTCTTTTTCTTTCTTTTTTTTTCTTTGGCAGCTTTCATCACTCATCCTGAAGATTAAGCCCCCCATATTAAGCCCCACTTCACACCCGTCCATCTACGTGGCGGTGTTGGGCGGTGTCCGACAACCTGTGTCCTGGCGGCCAAGATAGTCTTCCCACGAAGTCACCCGCCATGACCTTGACGTGGATCTTATGGCTTGCAAGATAGTTTCCTCTACTTCGCGGGCAACACCACGGCCATCTATGCCAACTGTCTGCTGGTTCTCATGACGGTAGGCCGGCCCCCCCCCCCCCCCCCCCCCCCCCCCCCCCCCCGGGGGCATCCACTGTCCAGTGGAGATGGAGATTGAGGGGGTAGGGAGGGTAATGAATGAATGAATGAGTGATGAGACTGCACAGAGGCACAGACAGAGGGGAAGGGGTGTGTGTGGGGATGTTTAGGGGGGCGGGAAGAGAGAAGAAGAAGAAGCACCAGAGACAAGAAGAACACGAAGAATTAGAAGAAGAAGACAAGAGCATAAGAAGAAGAGAAGAAGAATAAGATTGATGATGATTGATGATGATGATTATGATGAAGAAGAAGAAGAAGAGGAAGAAGACGAAAGGGAGGGACGAGTGAGAGACAGTCACCCAGTCCAACCATCCAGCCAGAGACAGAGACCAGAGAGAAAAGGGAGGAGGGGGGGAGGGGGAAGGACTCTTGATACTTCGAAATATAGTGTCATTGCCAAAAGGTCTTAAACAGGGAGGGGATGAAGGTAGTTCACGGCAAAATAATATGAAAGTCTACACACAAATTTGAATTTATTTAGGAGAAAAGAAGAAAAGGCTTTGTTGTAAAACCAACATCGTTTTTTTCTTATATGCTTGATATACCCGAAATTGTCTGTAGATTTTTTAAATAAATCCATGTTAGTACGCAATGACATTGTAAAAACAGGAAAATTTTACATATAGGGGAAACGTGTGGACGAGGTGAGAGAGAGAGGAGAGAGAGAGATGAGAGAGAGTAGAGAGAGAGAGAGAGAGAGAGAGAGACCTGAGAGATACGGAACAGCATGAATGACCAATCAAGAGAAAGGGGAAATAAAAGAAAGTGAAAGATTATGAAAACCAACAACTAATGATCAACCCGGAAATAGATAACACGATGGTTTCCTCAGAGAAAGCTTTCAATGAGAGTCAAGAGACAGAGAAGAAAAGTGAAAAGAAGGACAGAGGAGACTACAGCAAGAGGAACGGGCACAGGTCGGACAGAAATCAATAAAGAAGGATATATAATAGTGGTAGGAAGAAGGGATAGGAGTGGGTGGCAGGGGGGGGGGGGGGGGGGGAGGGGGGGGGAGGGAATAGGGAGACATATGATCAGTGGGGATAGAGGAATGAGTGTCAAGATTCCCAAAAAAAAAGAAAACAAAAAAAAAAAGATTAGAGTTCTCAGATATGACGACAGCGAGACACCGGCATCACGCGTGACGACTGCAAAATTCCCCTTTCTTTTCGTTCGTCATCAGCACCATCGACCTTGACGTCACCTGGTTGACGGCTCTGACGCAAGTATTCGTCGGGAGCCAGTGCAGCGTCACAACGATAGCGAAGGTAGGGGGTGGGTGGGTGGGGGGTGGGGGTGGGGTTTTGAGGGGGAAAGTGGTGGAGCTGCTCAAGGAAGGGAAGGTTGGGGAGAAACCAGGGAGCGAAGGGTTGCTATGGGTAGGGGGGGTGAGCGTCGGAATGAGGTAGAGAAGAAGGAATAGAGAGGATGTGGAGAGAGATGCGTTAGTGAGGACACAAAGGCGGGGATGGGGGAGGGAGGGAGGGGGGGGGGGGGGGTGTGGGGACGTGGTGGTAGGACGCACGTGCGCAGGCACTCTCCTCTCTCTCCTGTCTGTCTGTCTCTCTCTCTGTCTGTCCTCTGTCTGTCTCTCTCACACCACACACACACACACACACACACACACACATATATATATATATATATTATATACAAAGAAGAGACAGACAGACAGATAGACAGACAGACAGAGAGAGAGAGAGACAGACAGACAACACGACACAGAGTAGAGCGAGAGAGAGACAGAGACATACAGATACAGACAGGAGACAAGGAGAAGTCATGCATTTCGTATACAAAACCAAACAATTTTGTATTCCTTGAAATGATAAAAAAACCAAATAAATTCAACAATGTAGATATATATATATATATTATATATATATATATATATATTATATATCTATATATATATATATATATATATATATATAACCAACCACAACCAACCTCCTCCATCTCGCCGTGGCGTCTTTAACGTGCCGGTCGTTGTCCACGCCAATCTCCTCAGGTGGGAGCGTTTCATGGCCATCTGGTTCCCGCTGAAGGTGGGAGCCGTGTGCACGCGCTGTAAGGGGCGATCAGGGTGGCCATTGGCTGCTGCTGCTCTACTGGTTGGCCTCCCTTTGTTTCCGGCTTCTTCGTCTTCACCACCCCCATGTGGAGAGGCCAGGACTTAGATGCGTGTTCCATGAAGGTGAGTTTGGAAGGGGGGGGGTGGGGGGGTGGAGGGGTTGGGGGGGGGGGTGGTTGGTGGTGGAGGGGAGGAGGGAAAAGGGGAGGGGGAGGGGTAGAGGTGTCTACGTGATGAGCTGGTGAGGGTGTTTGTGTGGTTGTGTGTGGTGGTGGGGGGTGGGGTGGGGGAGGGAGGGGGAAGGGGTCAGAATGATAAAGCAGAGCGATGCTAACAATTAAAGGTTGTCTTCGCTGCCTTCTTTCTGATCGTGATCAGGGATAGTGCGAACAGGGGTACTACTGACTGACTGACTGACTGACTGACTGACCGCTTCTCGCTTGCTATGGTAGCATTCATTCATCCGGTGCGGGTGGGATTGGCGGTGAGTGGGTGGGGTGAAGGGGTGGAAGGGGGAGGGTCACAACCATGGATGACAATCTGTCGTGTATGACTATAAGTTGTAGTAATCCTGTCCTTATTATTATTATCATCATCATCATCATCATCATCATCACATCATCATTATTATTCGTATTGTTATTATAGTTTATCATCATCATCATTCTTGTATTATCCTCATTCTTCTTCTGCGTCTTCTTTTCTTTTTCTTCTTCTTCTTCTTCTTCTGCTTTTCTTCTTCGTCTTCTTCTTCTTCTTGGTCTCCTTTTCCCTTCTCTTCTTCTTTTTTTTTTTTTTTCTTTTCTTCTTCTTTTTCTTTTTTTTTTCGTTTTTTCCCTCCTCCCCTATCTCTGTGCCCCCTCCCCCCGCTCTACCCTTCATTCCCCCTTGCCCTTGTGTTTCCTCCCTTCTCCTCTTTTGACCCCCCCTTTTGCCGTCTTATATTTTTCCCTCCGCCTTTTTCTTCTTCGCCCCCTTTCATGACTCCCCTCTCCTTCCCCCCTTCCCGTTTTGTCTCTTCCTCCCCCGCCTTTTTTCCCTTCTTTCTTTCTCCCCGTTTTTTTCTTCCCTGTCTCTCCTTTTGCCATCGTGGATACATCCCCTCTGTTCTCCCCCCTCCTTCCGTCATTCGTCTGTTTTCTCTTCTTTCTTTCTTTCTTGCTTGCCCTTTCTTTGTCTCCCTTCTTGATTTAGATGCCTTCTCCTCTCTCCTTTCGCGCATCCCCTCTCTGTAGCCTTGCTCTCTTTTGCCTACCCTCCTTATTTCCCCTTTCTCTCCCTCTTTTTTCTCCTTCGTCCATCTCTTCCCTTCCCTTTTTCGCGCCTCCCTGCCGTTTTCTTCCTCTCCCCCCTTGTCTTTTTCTCTTTTCCTCCCTTGCCCTTTTTCTTCGCTCGCGCCGCCGCGCATTATTTCCCTCTTTTCACTTTTTCTCGCCCTCCACCCGTATTGTCCCGACCTTCCCCCTTGTTTTCCCCCTCGTTTTTGTTTCCCTCTTTTTTCCCCGTCAGTCATCTCCCTCTTCCTTTTATTTTTTTCTTGTTCCTTTATTTTTTTTTTTTTTTTGTCTTCCCTCCCGTACCTTTTTATTACGCTTTTCTTCCGTTTACATTTCAAAACTCACTTCGTCTGCTTTCGGTCCCGCTTTCCAGCTTCACCTCTTCCCTTTTTTCTTTCTGCCTGTATTCTCTGTCTCTCGTTTTTCTCGCTTCTTATTGTTTTCTTTTTCCTTCTTATCTTCTTTACTTCTCTTCTTTTTCTTACTTTTTTCTATCTCTTCTCCCTCTCTTTCCCGCTCTTCTTTCCTCCATTCCCCCACTACCCTGTTTCTTTCACTCCGCTCTTCCACCTTGCCCCTTTCTTTTTTCTTCCCCCCTTTCCACCCTGCCCCCCCCTTTTTCCCCACCCCCCTACCTCCCATTTTCCCCCTTTACCTCTCCCTTCTTGAAATGACTTCTCGTCGCCCTTCCTCCCCTCTTTTATTTTTTCTTGTTCTCCTTCCCACATTGGTCTCCCTTCTCCTTATTCTTTCTCCCTCATACTCTTCTCTTCTTTCTTGTTGTTTTCTGCCCCTACAGCTTTTTTTTCTTTGCTCTCACACGACTTCGTACTTTGCACTTTCCTCTCATTCTTCTTTTTCTTCTTCTTCTGTTTTTTTTTCCCTTTTTTCCCTCGCTTTTCATTGTGTCTCTTTCTTGCGACTAATTCTTTGCTACTTCCCGCCGCCCCCGCCCCCCCGTCGCAGTCTTTTTCTTTTCCCTTTCCCTCTTTTCTTGTATCCCTTCTACCACCCCCTCCACACCCCTTCTTTGTCTTCTTCTGGTTTCCTTCTTCTTGCTTTTTTTTCTTTTTGTCGCCTTCCCCCCTATCTTCTTCATCACTCTCCCCCCAACTATTAAACCCTCCCCTTTCTCGTATTTCCTTTTTCTTTTTGTCCCCCCCCCCCCTTTGCTACCCTTTCTGGTCGGCTTTCCACATACCCTTTTCCGCTTTTTCCTTCTGCACTCTTTCGTCCCCCCCTGGTCCCCGCTTTTCCCTCTTTCGTTCTCTTCTTTTTTTTCCTAATTTTTTTCGTTTCTTGTTCTTGTCCGCTGCGGTCTCCCGTCTATCCTCTTCTTTTCTCTTCCCTTCCTTCTTCGCTATCCACTTTCCCGCCTCAGTTTTTTCTTCTCTCCTTTTCTCACGTTCCTTCTTTTCTGTTTAGTGTTCCCTTTTTCTTCCAAACTTCCCAGGTCATTGTTCGGTCTTTTCCCCTCTCCCCTCCCCCTTTTTCACTGGTTCTCCGTCTTTATTCCCCATACCATCCTTCTTCGTTCCTTTGCTTCTTTCTTCGTTCTTTTCCTTCTTCTCTTCCTGCCGCTTCGTCCTTCTTCTTCTTTCTCGTCTCTTCGCGCTGCGCGTCTCTCTGTCTTTCTTGCCTTCGTGTCTCCTTCTTTCTTTTCCTTCTGTGTTCTCTTTAGCCCTGCGGCTCTGGTTGTCCTCGTTCTTCCCGTGACTTCTCTGTCCTGCGGCTCTTCTTCTCCTCTCTTCTTCTTCGTCGTCTGTCTTTTATCTATCCGCTGCGCTCGTCTTTCCTTCTTTTCTTGCGTCCTCTATTCGGTTCGTCTTTTCCTGTGCTTCCTTGTCCTTCCCTTTCTTCTCTGTTTTTTCCTTTCTTTCTTGTCTGTTCTGTCTGTTTCTTTTTTCCCTTTCTTTCTCTTTTCTGCTTTCTTCTTCTTCGTTTTCTTCTCTTTATTCTTCTTCTTCGGTCTTGCGTGGCTAGTCTTTCTTTCTTCTTCTTCTGCTTGTCTGCGGGGTCTTTCTCGTAATCTTTCTGTCTTTCTTCTGTCCTTCTTCTTTCTTTCGTCTTTCCTTCTGGCCAATCACCTTTGTTCTTGCTTTTTCGTTTTCCCTTCGTTCTGTTTTCCTTCGTCTTCTTCTTCTGGTCTTGCGCGTTATGTCTTCTTTCCGCGTCGGGTGCGGCGGGGCGCTACTTCTTTCTGTGTTCTGGCGGGTGCTGCGCCTTGCGCTTTTGGTCTGCTTGGGCGGCGGTCCCGGGTGGGCCTTCTGCTCCCCCGCTGGCTTCTAGGCGGCGCGGGGCGTGCGGGCGCTGCCGGCGCTGTTCGTCTCGCGTGCCTTCGCTTGCTGTTGCTTCGCTTCCTGCGGGCGTGGCGTCTCGTTCCTGTTCTGCGCCGCGGCTGGCCCGGCGGCGGCGGCTCTCTGCGGTGCTTCGCGTCTTCGGGCTTCGGCGCTGTGCGTGGCTTGGCGTGCTGGCGGGCTGGCGGCTCGGTGCTGTCTCGTCGCGCGGCCTTTCGTTTCCTTCTTCGTTTGGGCGTGTCTCTGGGCTCTCGTTTCGGCCGGGCGGTCGGCACGGCTGTGCTGTTCTGCGGGCTTCTCTCGGTTGCGCTGCGTCGGCTTGTCTTGCGGCTGCGTGGCGCCTTCGTCGGTCGTGTCGTTCGGGCGCGTGTCGCTGCTTGTCTTTCGGATCTTCTCGGCTCTGCTGGGTCGTCTGCGTCGTCGGTTTTTTGGCGGGCTTCTTTAGTCTTGCTCTTTGGTCTGCTTCTTTCTTCGTTGCTTCTCCGGCTTTTCGGGCTTCTGCTGCGCTCGGCTCGTCTTGCCTTCCTCTTGCTCGCGCGCCGTGTCTGCCCTTCTGCTTGCGTGCTCGGGGCGGCCGTCGTGCGGGCGGTCGTGGCGCGTCGTTCGCTGTCGCGTGCTGCGCTGGCGGCGGCGCGGGTCCTTGGGCTTCTGTGCGGGCCGGCTTCGGGGCTGCCGCGGTTCTTGCTTTCCTTGCTTTTGGCCGTTTTCTCTTGGCCTTTGTGGTGCGGCCGTGATTGTGCTTTCGCTTTTGGCTCGGGCCGCCTCACGGGCTGCGTCCTAACGGCCTCGTTTCATTCCACGCCCATCTTGGGCCCGAATGTGAGAAGGGAAGTGATTACGCATTTCTTCACTTTTCATTACCGCGCGCTGTTTGTCTGTCCTGACTGTAAAAAAAAAAAACAAAAAAACAAAACGAAAAAAAAACAAACAAAAAAAACCCCTCCAAGACGTTTCAAAACGGATCGTGATTTGTCCTTGTAACGTGTTTAGGTCTCTGTTAACTGGCGGACGACGGACCTTGATCCTTTTACAAATAATACTAAAGGAGGTAGGCGGGTCAGTCAGCCTCACCGTCTATCTTTCTAGTGACCAGGGGTAGCGCGGACAGAGGCATTGACCTTATCTCCCGTATTGCTATGGTACGCATATCTTATTAGTACACCAGGGACTGGCAAAGGCGCAACGTATGGGTTAAAGTCCGTTCTACAGCGAGCTGCTGGATGCTAAGCGTTCGCACGGAGGACAAAAAAAAAAAAAAAAAAAAAAAAAAAAAAAAAAGACTAACAAAGACACAGCGAAGGTTTCACTGAAGTGACGTATGCATCGGCCCGACTCTTGCTAGAAAGAAGCCCCGCGCAAGATCGCTCAACCTGGCGCACCATGATCCAAATCCGGAGTGAGAGACTTTGGAAACGAGGCGAAATGGAGCACAGGAGCAAAAAAAAACAAACAAACAAACACAAAACAAAAACACACACACCAAGACCACACAAACACACAAAAAAACAACAAAAAAAAAAAAAAAACAAAGCAAAAACAAAACAAAACAAAACAAAAACACACGTTAGCTTTCGGGAAAAACAACAACAACAAACACAAACACGCGCAAACACAAACACTAACCTACCCTCTCAGCCTGGTTCATCTCCACAAGTCTGTCTGCCCTGTCCACACTGCAGCAGCCAAAGTCAGTGCGGGGATCGGCCTGATCAGCCATCGTCGTACACAAACACCCCTCAGCTAATATAGCAGAAAGACGAAAGAGTAGTCCCTCTTCGCCGGTGAAGGACAATCAACACACAAGGGGATTTTCACAACATCAATCGCTTTTTTGTTTGTTTTGTTTTTTGGTTTTTAGATATCCTTTTTTGTGGTGGTGGAGTCCGTTCTCAATGCATACATTACAATACACATTATTCGTGATCAATCGACAAAAGTGCGCCGACAAAGAACGCAGAAACGTTCTCTTTGGGACTGGTGTCGGGATAAGATGCTGGCTGTTAGGCCTTAGGCGCTCAACACAGTTGCTCGAACACGTGTAGATTTTTTTTTTTTCCCTCCTGAGAGTTGGGGGTGGGTGGTGGTGTGTGTGTGTGTGTGTGTGGTGGGGGGGGGGTGGGGGGGGGGGGGGGGGGGGGGGGACTGGCTTGTTGTACCCCTTAGTGGTCCCGGTGCCCAACACAGAGACAGTGATAGTGACCTCATCCAACAGAGACAGTGATAGTGACCTCATATAACAGAAGACAGTGATAGTGACCCTCATCATTAACAGAGACAGTGATAGTGACCTCATCAAACAGAAGACAGTGATAGTGACCTGTTTCATCAAAACAGAAAAGACAGTGATAGTGACCTCATCAAAAACAGAAGACAGTGATAGTGACCTCATCAAACGAGACAGTGATAGTGACCCTCATCAAACAGAATGACAGTGATAGTGAACCTCATCAAACAGAGACAGTGATAGTGACCTCATAGAACAGAGACAGTGATAGTGACCTCATCAAACAGAAGACAGTGATAGTGACCAGGACCTCATCAAAACAGAAGACAGTGGTAGTGACCTCATAGAACAGAGACAGTGATAGTGACCTCTTCAAACAGAGACGGTGACAGTGACCTCATAGAACAGAGACAGTGATAGTGACCTCTTCAAACAGAGACAGTGACCTCATCAAACAGAGATAGTGACCTCATCAAACAGAGACAGTGACCTCATCAAACAGAGACAATGACAGTGAACCTCATCAAACAGAGACAGTGACCTCATGGAACAGAGACAGTGATAGTGACCTCATGGAACAGAGACAGTGACAGTGACCTCATGGAACAGAGGCAGTGACAGTGACCTCATGGAACAGAGACAGTGATAGTGACCTCATGGAACAGAGACCGTGATAGTGACCTCATGGAACAGAGACAGTGACAGTGACCTCATGGAACAGAGGCAGTGACAGTGACCTCTCATGGAACAGAGACAGTGATAGTGACCTCATGGAACAGAGACAGTGATAGTGACCTCATCGAACAGAGACAGTGATAGTGACCTCATGGAACAGAGACAGTGACAGTGACCTCATGGAACAGAGGCAGTGAACAGTGACCTCATGGAACAGAGGCAGTAAACAGTGACCTCATGGAACAGTGACAGTGACAGTGACCTCATGGAACAGAGAGACAGTGACCCGTGACCTCATGGAAACAGAGTCATGCAGTGACAGTGACCTCATGGTACAGAGACAGTGATAGTGAACTCATGGACAGAGTCAGTGATAGTGACCTCATGGAACAGAGGCAGTGATAGTGACCTCATGAACAGTGACAGTGACAGTGACCTCATCAAACAGAGACAGTGATAGTGACCTCATGGAACAGAGACTGTGACAGTGACCTCATGGAACAGAGACAGTAATCTCATCAAACAGAGACAGTGACAGTGACCTCATGGAACAGAGACAGTGACAGTGACCTCATGGAACAGAGACAGTGATAGTGGCCTCATGGAACAGAGACAGTGACAGTGACCTCATGGAACAGAGACAGTGATAGTGGCCTCATCAAACAGAGACAGTAATTTCATCAAACAGAGACAGTGACAGTGACCTCATCAAACAGAGACAGTGATAGTGACCTCATCAAACAGAGACAGTGACAGTGACCTCATGGAACAGTGACAGTGACAGTGACCTCATCAAACAGAGACAGTGACAGTGACCTCATCAAACAGAGACAGTGACAGTGACCTCATCAAATAGAGACAGTGACAGTGACCTCACCAAACAGAGACAGTGATAGTGACCTCCTCAAACCGAAGCTTGCGAAGTTTTCTCTAATTTTAAAAGGAATTGAAAGTAAATCCGCCAGTTAAAAGGGACTTGCAAACAAATTGCAAGACAAAACCCGACGCGTTTTGACCTCTTAGGTCTCAATCAGATAAGATAAACAACATCCAAGACAATGACAACTAAGAAATATAGCGATCACTTGTCTCCTCAAATTCGGTGCCAAGATGGGCTTTAAAGGAGGTGGGGCAAAAGACACAGGATGGGAGGAGATGGGGGGTGGGGGTGGGGTGGGGGGACGTTTCGGAAGGGAGAGAGAAAGGTAGAGGAACAGACAGGGGGGGGGTGGGGGGGCGGGGGTGGGGGGGGGGGAAGGGTAATATGCCAGGGGACTGAGACCTGTGATCAAATCTGTCGTTTTCCATTGTCCTGAATGTTGTTGACCTTGCCTAAAGAAGACCTAGAGGTCGAAACGCGTCGTGTTTTGTCTTGTCCTTTGTCTGTCCCTCTAAAACTGGTGGATTTTCTTTCAATTTTTTTTTTTTTTTTAAATGTCTTGCTTGTAGTCACCTTGCTTTGAAGCTAAGTTTTCTAAACTTTTTTTTTTTTTTTCTTTTTTTTTTTTTTTTTTTAACCCGACCTTTTCGTCTCTCTCTATCATGCTCTGGCGACCCTGCCAAAACATCTGCGGGTCCTCCTACGTAAACATAGTCCTTATACAGAAGTCCAAACACGGCATTATGCGTTTCATTTCGGCACTTCTGTCGATTACTAACAAAAACATGTGTATTGTGATTAAGACACAGAGTACAGAGTCCACTGCAAAGAAAGGATATTAAAAAAAAAAGTATCATTTCCGTGAAGAAACAGTAATTTAATTACCCCCCCCCCCCCCCCCCCCCCCCCCCCCCCCCCCCCCCCCCCCCCCCCCACACACACACACACACACACACACACCTGATGAAGGAATACATACCTTAGTATTGCCTGCTGAACGCGCGGTCACTGAGAATGTGTCAGCGCCTCTCTCCGACACTTTCTCTGGTCACAGAGAGAGAGAGAGAGAGAGGGGAGGGAGATCCTGCCTGCTCTGCTCTCTCGCATGCCGGTAAAGCCAGATAAACAGCATCTTCCCCAGCGTGGGAATTTCACTGAAAGCGTACGCTATCAGGAACTGGCTCTATGACGAACAGCATGTGCTATGCGCCTGCCTGTGGGAAAGAACGGGAGTAGTCTACATCCGCAAGGGGGAGTGTGTGCATTACTCTTAGCTTAAGGCCAGCTGTTAGCGTAAGCCGCCCACAGACATCCCACTAAGCATGTGCAGAGTTCACTTCAACAATTCGTGCAGTTCGTGCAGTTCTCTAACAGCAGTATCTCTTGTGCGCAGTTCACTTGCACAATTCGTGTGGCGCTCTAAAACTAGCCTCTAGGTAAGGGTTTCGCTTGGACACAAATCGTGCATTTCTTGCAGTACTTCAAAAAAAAAAAAAAAAAAAAAAAAAAGCAGTGTCTCATATATTTTCCAAACATCATCTATTTTACCAGTGAGTATCCGTTTAAGGGTTTACGCTGCATGTATCGGGCTAGCAGCGAGGTTAGGGTCAGGGCGACATGCAGTTAAGAGCTTAATGCTAAAACGTTTGTTGGGTCTGGTTTATAATAATGATGCATTTTTTCCGAATTCGCATCCATATCAAATTCCCATCTAGGTCACACGCCACCAGATTTGGCAGCAGAGCTCTGTATAACCCATGTAAGCATCTTGAGACGTAGTGTAAATTTTGAGCTTAAAAAATTCATGTTAAACTGATAGTAGATCACATGCACAACTCCCCACCGATCGTTTCGTTAGTGCTTAGGGATTGCATCATTTACAACCTAGAAACACATGAGTTACCCCTTACCTGACATTATCTGTCAGGCGTTTGCACTCGCCCGTGACTCTCTCTTTGAGCCAGGTGGGTTCCCCCTCCCCCCCCCCCCCCCCCTCCCCTCCTATTTCCAAATAGCCCCATTCCCTTCATTTTCATTTGTCTTCCTGAAAGCGCCTCGTATGTACCTTGATGGTATGTGAGCGAAAAAAAAAGAACGTAAAACAAAACCTGGACACAATGCAGTTTCTCCACAGAATCTCCTTGCTCTCGTCTATGAATACTCGGCTCTTTAAAAGCAAGGCCTTTTGTGCATTAATTTTCGGTGTATGTACAGCCATCTGTAACCGATGACTACGCTGCCAGTGGCGAACTGAACCGTCGACGTGACCACACACCACAACTAGGATTTTTGCACGGATGCATTGTATAATCCTTGTAAGCATTTTTGAGGGGCGTACCGTCAGTGTGAGCCAGTCTTTGGTCAAGAACAGCTTCCCCACCAATCATGTTCCTTGTTGCTGGATAACTTTCACTGTTGACAAATACATAATACCATAACCTCCCCCATCGTTGATATAACACATTTCAGGCCTTGGCACTCACCCGTGATCCTATCGTTGTGCCGGCCTGAAACGCCCCCAGAACAGTCCCATTTCTTTGGTTGTAGTCTGTCTGATTGCATGGCACCAGCTGGCTTGTACCTTGATGGCCATATGGAAGACAATGAGCTGAATGAACTTCCAGACCCAATTTTAAAAAAAAACTCTTCAAAAGAATTGTAATCGCGCCAGTCTATAATAAACTCGACCACTTAATGAAGCAAGCAAGGCCTTGGCAGGTTAATTCTTGGTGTGCAGCCCGTGAGCGGCCCCCCTGATTGTGGCTATTTTCCATCAGTCAGTTTGTCTGATTGTGGCTATTTACCATCAGTCAGTTTGTCTGATTGTGGCTATTTACCATCAGTCAGTGTCTGATTGTGGCTATTTACCATAAGTCATAGTCAGTGTCTGAGTGTGGGCTATTTTCCATCTAGGTGTCAGTGTCCTAGGGTGTGGCTATTTTCCATCAGTCAGTGTCTGAGTGTGGCTATTTTACCATCAGTCAGTGTCTGATTATGGCTATTTTCCATCAGTCAGTGTCTGAGTATGGCTATTTTACCATCAGTCAGTGTCTGATTGTGGCTATTCTCCATCATCAGTGTCAGTGTCTGAGTGTGTGGCTATTTTCCATCAGTCAGTGTCTGATTGTGGCTGTTTTTTCCATCAGTCAGTGTCTGATTGTGGCTATTGTCCATCATCAGTGTCTGATTGTGGCTATTTTCCATCAGTCTGTCTGATTGTGGCTATTTGCCTCATCAGTCCTGATTGTGACTATTTTCCA
>JADBJO010005002.1:93388-103388 GCA_016801955.1 Conus betulinus
TGCATCTGTGCATCCCCATCCATCCATCCATCCATCCATCCATCCATCAATCCATCCATCCATCCATCCATCCATCCCCCATCCATCCATCATCATCCATCCATCCACCCACCACCCCCACACCCACCCACCTGTCCAAGCATCATCCATCCCATCCATCCATCCATCCATCATCCATCCATCCATCCATCCCACATCCACCCGCATCCATCCATCCATCCATCCACCGCCCATCCATCCAATCCATTCATCCATTCACCCCATCCCATCCACCCGGCCCATCCACCCATCCATCTACCCATCCACCCGCCCATCCATTCATTCATTCACCTATCCATCCATCCACCCATCCTCCACCTATCCACCCATCCATCTACCCATCCATCCATCCATCCATCCATCCATCCACCCGCCCATCCACTCTCCCACCCATCCACCCATCTCATCCATCCATCAATCAATCTATCCATCCATCCCATACACCCATCTACCCACCCCACCACCCACCCATCCATCCATCCATCACCCACTCACCCACCCATCCATCCATCTATCCACCCACCCACCCACCCATCCACCTTTCCATCCATCCATCCACCCATTTATCTCTCTCGGTTGTCTGTCTCCCTCCCGTCCTCCCTCCCGCAATGGCCTCAGTGGTGGACTCCAGCTCCCGGAGCAAGCGCCTCTTCAACCAGGCGACGGAGAAGATACGGCAGCAGCGGCAGATCACCATCATGCTGGTGGTCGTCTGTGTCGTCTTCGTCATCCTCACCCTGCCCAACTGCATCTTCTTCATCTACAAACCCTACTGGACCTTCCAGCCCGCCACGTGGGAGGACGCCAAGTACAGGCTGGTGGAGCAGGTGAGAGGAGGAGACGTGTGTAGGGGGTGGGGTAGGGTGGGTGGGTGGATGGGTGTATGGTGGGGTTGGGTGGGGTATGTAGGGTGGGGTTGGGGGGTTTGGGGTGGGGTGGGGGAGGTTGGGATGGGGTGGGGGGAGCTATGATGGGTAGGGGAAGGAAAGAAAGAGAGAGAGAGAGAGGGAGAGAGTAAGGGAGGGAGAGAGAGGGAGAGGAGAGAGAGAGAGAGAGAGAGAGAGTAAGGGAGGGAAAGAGAGAGAGAACAAGGGGGTGGAGATAGAGAGGGGTGCGGGTGGGGAAGAAGTCGGGGGGGTCGGGGGAGCAAGGATAGCAGGGAAGAAGGGGAGGGAGACAGAGACGACAGAGAGAGAGAGAGAGAGAGAGAGAGAGAGAGAGAGAGAGAGAGAGAGGAGCAGAGAGGGACAGACAGACAGACAGACAGACAGACAGACAGACAGACAGAAAAAGATAAGGTGACTGAGAATGTGTATGTGTGTGTGTATATTTGTGTGTGAGTGAGTGTGTGTGTGTGTGTGTGTGGTGTGTGTGTGTGTGAGGTGACAGCGAGCGAGCGAGAGAGACGACAGAGAGCGAGCAAGCGAGCGAGCGAGAGAAAAGAGGAGAGAGAGAGCGAGAGAGAGAGAGAGAAGAGAGAGAGAGAGAGAGGCAGGCAAAGAATTATTTCACAGTGACAGTACAGAGGAGACTTTCGATATGTAAAATATATTGACAAACATAACACACACCCCCCCCCCCCCCCCCCCTCTTCCATCCTCACCTCCCTCCACCTCTCCTCCGTCCCCATGAGGATGCAGAAGTCAGATTGTGTGTGGTGTGGTGTGTGTGTGTGTGTGTGTGTGTGTGTGTGTGTGTGTGTGTGTGTTGTGTGTGTGTGCGTGTGGGTGTGTGTGTGTATGTGTGTGTGTGTGTGCGTGCGTGCGTGCGTGCGTGCATAGGTGCCCGTACGCACGCTTTTTTTTTTTTTTTTTTTTTTTAAACCACCTTCTATTTTAGTACTCCCACAATTCACTGTGGTTTCAAACTTTCTTGACAACAAAATTCGAATTTTAGCTCTGGTATCATGAGCCGATGAACATGCAAAGGGCCGCAACCTTCGACGAGTCATCTTGGTAGACACTGTGTAGTGACATGCATGTCTCACCTCCCTTGATAATACTTGTATCACGTCCGTGTCTGTTACTGTGTCTCTTTGAATGTCCGAATGTCCGGGCTTAGACGCTTTTTGGTTCCTGGTAGGAAAAGCTTAGAGTTCGTATTCTCCCCAGTGGTGCCATACCCTAGTCAAAAAACCCGTGGAGATTTCGCGAGCAGGTCAGGGTTGCATCAATTCTACCATACTTTTTTACTTTTTTTCCTTTTTTTTTTTTTTTTTTTTTTTTTTTTTTTTTTTTTTTTACCAACACCGTATAAAGGCTCTGCTTCAATCCACTACGCGGTTCGCTCGCCGCAACCGACCATATCACCTGTTATCTCCCCTTCCTGCTAAGCTAAGCTAAGAGGTAGGGGGGGGGGTGGGGGGTGGGGGTGGGGGGGCAGGGAACCCTTTCTTTTCCACTAGCAGCACCAGCGAATGAAAGCCACCGTTGGCCTGAAAAAGACCCCTCTTCCTCCTCCTCCCTCCTCCTCCTCCTCCTCTGTGAAAGGTTTCAATCCCGTTTCTAAATCATTAATAACAAGCTGTCGCCCTTTCCTCCTCCCCCTTCCCCTTCCCCGCACGTCTCCACCCCCCCCTCCCCCCTCCCCCCCCCCCCCCCCCCCCCCCCCCCCCCCCCCCCCCCCCCCCCCCTTCTCCTACATGCTTTTCCGGTGGACTCCTTCTCCCTCACCCCCTCCTCCCTCCCTCGCGTGCCCCCCCCCCTTCCCCCCTCCCCCCCCCCCCCCCCCCCCCCCCCCACCACACACACACATGTGTTTCATGTTGACCTTCCGTGAAGCATTCAGTCGCCTTATTCACCGTCACCACTCGCTGTTTTTTTTTTTTTTTTTTTTTTCTTTCTTTTTTTTACTACAATGTCGAAGTCACAGACGAGATGAGGGGGAGTAAATGTAATAAGGTAAGGTAATTTTGCTTATAGCCTAGCCGACTGCAAGGGCCCAATCAGGAGCTGTCACCGCGTCGAAGTCAACTCACAAGTCTTAAATTAAACGAACAAAAGATGTAAAAAAAAAACAAAAAAAAAACCCTCATTCACATAACACAACCCTTTAAAATACACTTTCTAAACACACACACACACACACACAACACAACACAACACACAACACAACACACACTAGAAATTTTGTTCAAAATCTTTCTTCTGTAAAAACTTAGATGAGATGAGAAATGTTGATCACTGTCAGAAACTGGAAGAAAAAAAAAAAAAAAAAAAAAAAAAGAAAAATCACATCAGGTGAGACATCTCTGAAATAAGGTTGTCAGGGTTTTTTCATGGAGTGTGCAGTAAATACGCTTATGACTGATGCCATGTCAGACACTGAACCCGCTTATGTAGGAAAGCGGATAGTGGAGACGTCATTCTCCCAGAAAACAAACAAACAAACAAAAACAAACAAAACATGTGAAAACTAACAAACAAAGAAAAAAAAAAAGAAAAAGAAAAACCCTTCGGGTAGCTATGAGTAAGTGCTCAGTTGCTGGTTTAATGGTTATCTGCTTGTCTTGACTACACTTATTTGTCCTGTTTGTCCATTCGTTGATTTGTTAAGAATTACACATTTCACTGTCCATATGACATCTGTTCATTCTAACAAGCTGCATTTGTGTATGGCTCGCCACCATTGTACTACGCCCACACACACACACACGCACGCACGCACGCACGCACGCACGCACGCACACACACACACACACACACACACACACACACACACCCCACACACACACACACACACACACACACACACTCGGACAACGCATGATGAGATTGAGTCGGTTTGAAATTTTTTGAAAAAAAAAAAAAGTGATGACAGTGGGGGCGGGGGGACAGGAGAATGGAGCTCCACTGTCAAAAGAAAGAAGAAGAAAGAAAAGGAAAGAAAGAAAGAAGATAAAAAGAAAGAAAGAAAAAAGAAAGGAAAAAGAAAGAAAGGACAATGGAAAAGAAAAGAAAGAAAGAAGAAAGGAAAGAAAAAGAAAGAAAAAAAAAGGGGGAAACTACGACGAATATGGAAATTGCTGTCATGATCATCATTTAGAATCGTGTTCAGTCTGACTTCATCTGGCACTGAACTACACCTGGACTGTGTTTCTTTTCTCTCTCTCTCTCTCTCTCTCTCTCTCTCTCTCTCTCTCTCTCTCTCTCTCTCTCTCTCTCTCTCTCTTTTTCCTGTCCTATCTTCTGTGCCACCTCAGTGGCTTCGAACCCTCGCCGTTCATTCCGACCTCCTCGTCCACAGCCACAGCCCGACCGGCCCCGCCGCAGCCCCGGCACCGGCAATCCATTGGAAGCAGTCAATGTTAAGTCGCCAAGAGGCAACCCACCAGAGGAGACACTGCACTGCTGCGGAGTCACTTCGGTGGTGTTCAGTGGCGCCTGTTCTGATCTGATATGCGCAGGACACCACCTACTAAAACCCCCTGCTGACGACAATGATTGCTTAGTCACGGAGCCGACGTGCGTGAGCTCTCCCTCCGGAGGGCGCCACCAAGTCCCAGCCCTTATAAACTTGCCGATACCGGTGACCCCGACGAACCAAACCGAATCCATAAACGTGGAGGGGATATCAAAACTGAGGTCACCATGAGAGATGCACGTTTCTACCTAAAAGCAGATTCTAGGCCTGTGGTTTTTTATGCTTGATAAAGCTCCTGTAAATAAACCGAAAATTCACACTCTGCTGATTTAGTGTGTGTGTGTGTGTGTGTGTGTGTGTGTGTGTGTGTGTGTGTGTGTGTGTGTGTGTGTGTGTGTGTGTGTGTGTGTGTGTGTGTGTGTGTGTGTGTGTGTGTGTGTGTGTGTGTGTGTGTGTGTGTGACTATCCAGTAGAACCAGATTTTACTAGAAAAAAAAAATTCAACGAGGAACTAACACAGAAAGAAGTTAGAGAGGAAAATGTTAGGAGATACAAAAGGAGCAGGGACATCTGTTACTATTTTATCAGTACTTATTTACTTTTTATTTGTTTTTATTTTATGATTTTTTTTTTTTTTGCTCTCTTGTCTTCCCATAGCACTTCTATATCGTGGTTCCCATGCTATTCATTCCGGCTCCCCCCACAAGTCAGCAATCAATGTTAACTTACCATGAGGTAACCCACCGGAGGAGACACTGCGCTGCTGCCCAGTCACTTCGGTGGCGTTGAGTGGTGTCTGTACTGACTCAACTACTAGACGCACCACACCACCCACTGAGCCCCAAACTGACGACAATAATCGCTCTATGGTGGAGTCAGGGGTGAGCGAGCGTCTTCCACAAGGGGGCACAATCGCGTGCATCCATTGACAGTGCACGTGAGTTTTGCTGGTACTGATGACCCCAACACGGATTCACACAAGGGCTCAAGATGTAGAGAAGACATCAAAACATACATGCCCACAGGATGACTGTATAAAGGGCTACACAGTTTGAATTTTTGTTTTGATGCGTCTATTAATGCGTCTCGGTGATCATGAGAATGATGAAGATGAAACTTCAGATTCCCGGTTCGCGCGGAGATGACACGACAGGGCTGTACTCAACGTTTACTTTCATAATATTCCGGTGACAACCAGGCCCGAGGATTACATACACCTGCAGGGTTGGTTTTTGGGAAATTGAAACAATACTCTCAGACACGCGTGTGTGTTAGACAAAAAGAAACTCGACCGTATCGCTCCAACCGTTCCCGTTCGAGCCCAAAGCAAATGGAACTCAGGTTTAGGAGTCGGCCATGTGCGTACAACAGCACAAATGAATGGTGCTGATGGGAAACGAACCCCACATACTTCCAGCCACATTCCGTGACAGTAACCACCGAGACACTGCAGATTGTTTTGTTGAATTGTTGTACTTTGGGTGCTCGTTGCTTTTTGCCCAACACCCTCCCTCCCCTAATCTCTCTCTCTCTCTCTCTCTCTCTCTCTCTCTCTCTCTCTCTCTCTCTCTCTCTCTCTCTCTCTCTCTGGTTTCTCTCCACACAACTCTCCCTCTCTCTCTCTCACCTCTCTCTATCTCGTTCCTCTCTCCTCTCTCACTCACTATAACTCTTTACCGCCGCCGCACTCTCTCTGTCTTTCCTCTCTCTCTCATCCTCTAGATCTCTATATCTCTCTCCATCTCTCTCTCTCTCTCTCATTCTTTCTCTCACTCTCTCCTCGCTAACTCTCTCTCTATCTCGACTCTCTCTCTCTCTCTCATCTCTCTCGCGTGTCTCTCGTCTCTGTCTGTCTGTCTGTCTGTCTGTCTGTCTGTCCTCTCCTCTCTCTCTCCCTCAATCTTCTCTCCCTTCTCTCCTCTCTCTCCTCTCTCTCCTCTCTCTCTCTCTCTCTCCTCTCTACCTCTCTCCGTTACGATCTCTTGTGCCTCGTCTCTCTGCTATATGGGTCAGACTCATCCTTCTGTCCGTGACGTCTGTGTGTGTTCAGATCGTCAGTACCTGTCCTGTCCGACGTGTACCCTCCCGATGTCCCATGCTACCAATTTCTTCGTCTACTTTTTCTCCACCAAGAAGTTCCGTGACCGCTTCTGGGAGACGGTGTGCTGTTGCCGGAAGTGGAAGCGTCACATGACCCGGGCCTCGCACGTCGGCCAATCGCAGTTCTCCGACACCGGAAGTATCTACGTCTCTTCCTTCAGCAATGGCGGCGGAGGCGCCATTCCCCTGAACCTGCGAAGCAGCAGTCGTTACTGTATGTGAGTGGTGTGCGCGCGCGCTTGTGTATGTGTGTGTGTGTGTGTGTGAGTGTGGGTGTGTGTGTGTGTGTGTATGTGTGTGTGTGTGTGTGTGTGTGTGTGTGTGTGTGTGTGTGTGCGTTTGTATGTATGTACATGTGCATGTGTGCGTGCGTACGTGCGTGCGTGTGTGCGTGCGTGTGTTGTGTGTGTGTGTGTGTGTGTGTGTGTGTGTGTGTGTGGTGTGTGTGTGGTGTGGGGGGGGGAAGGAGAGAGAGACTCTGTGTGTGTGTGTGTGTGTGTGTGTGTGTGTGTGTGTGTGTGTGTATCTATCTATCTATCTATCTATCTATATATATATATATATGTGTGGTGTGTGTGTGTGTGTTTGTGCGCGTGTGTGTGTGTGTGTGTATGCGCGCGCGCGTTTGAGTGCGTGTGTGTGTGTATGTGTGTGTGTGTGTGTGTGTGTGTGTGTGTGTGTGTGTGTGTGTGTTGTGAGAGAGAGAGAGAGAGAGAGAGAGGAGAGAGAGAGAGGAGAGAGAGAGAAATGAATGAATGAACGAATGAATGCATAATGAATTAATGATTTATTCAATAGGCCAAGGCCCATCTGAAGGGGGCAAATCTGTTAGAAGTAAACCACCAATAAGAACATCAAAATCAAAATAATCAGTTCACTGAAACAATGTAAAAAGTACAAACATGTTCACTCTGCTCGCCTTTATTGAGAAAAGGCTCTGATACGTTGAAATGATTGATATGGATAAATTGCAAAACTTCTTATTGTATTTTTTTTTTTTTTTTGTTGCCAATAGCGATACTAAACGAAAACTAGATGGTCTACAATAACATTTTGATGGAATAATTTGATTTACTTCTTAGGGCATTTAACACTGGACAGCTAAATACAAAATGAATTTCATCTTCAATTGCTGAATGGCATAAACGACATATTGCAGTTACATTTCTGCTGCTATATATATATCTCTCTCTGGGAGTGCACGGTGAAGTCAGGTACGCCAAACCTAAACTTGGTTAATGCTGCCCTTACAAAACTACACAAAGACAATGAAACGCGTGGTGGTTCAATCAAGTGATTGACTCTAAAACAATCTGTACAATGAAAATCTGTGTCACTCATCCGAATATGGGACCCCCAATCATGCCACCCTACAATCTATAAAATGTTGCTTGAAACAAGCCAAAAAACTGTTTGCACACCCGACACCCTGATACGTAATAAAAACCTTAATTACATAAGCAATTACGTACGCTCCTTGCCCATGTTTGCGTACCTCTTTGATCGAGTATATACATATTCTTATAAGCCAGAGCAGGTAGTCTGTTATCATTCATTTGAACTACCTTTACCCAGTACCTAATACTTTTCGTGTAAAGTGTTTAAGTAAACAGGATATCTTCCAAGTTCTCCGTATATAAAATCATTGGGAGTCTTTTGATCAACATGCAAAATTTTGTTCATAGCAAGTAAATGTACCTTTTCAATTTCTTGATTATTATTCAAGCCCCATATCTCAGCTCCATATACAGCCACTGGTTGAACTTGTGTATCGAATAGTTAAAAAAAAATATACTTGGGGAGTAGTTTTTAAACTTATACATTAAGGACAAAATGCAAACAACAGATTTTTTTTCGCTCGACTGACCAAATCTTGGCCAGTAAACCTAAAACTAAGCTTAGTTGAAAAATATAATCCCAGATATTTATATGCATTCACCACAGACATCTGACGACTTCCATATATAACCATGTTTCACGTGCCGCTAAATACCCACCTTTACGAAAAACTATGATGTTAGATTTTTCCATGTTCACTTTTAGCTCCAGTCTCTCCGCTGCCGCATATACTGATTTAACTGATTCTGTAGACCAATCGGAGTTTCAGACAATAACACAATATCATCTGCAAAAAGCATAATAAATATTTCAACTAAATCAAATGTTACTGCATGTGTACCATTTTCATTAATTTGTTGAGCCAAATCATTAGTAAAAAAAAAAAAAAAAAAAGAAAACAAAACGGGACTACACACATCGCCCTGTTTTACTCCTCTTGTACATTTTATTTGATCACTAACTCTAGCACCACATTTAATTCTAGCTTTGACATCCTGATACATACTTTCTATACAACGGTAAAGTTTTCCTTTTATTCCGCTATTTCTAAGTATTGGCCATACAAATTTTCTCGAAATCGAATCAAAAGCTTTTTCAAAATCTATAAAAGCTACGTACAATTTTCGATTATTTGCGAACTGCTTCTGTACAGCTGCCAAAAGAGTAACATATCATCAGTCGTTGAATAATCTTTTTAAACCCAGTTTGATATTCACCGGTGATATTATTCATTTCAGCCCAATTTGAAAGTCTCCTGTTTATAACTGAACTATAAAGTTTACTTGATATATTACATAAGGAAATTCCCCTATAATTGTATGTATTGTTGACTTCACCTTTTTTATATAAAGGCATAATCATAAACTCTGACCAGCCCGCTGGAGACATTCCTTTGTCAAACAGAGCATTGAACAATTTCACTAAAAAGTCAACAGCACGTCCCCCCAAAATTCTTGAAGAATTCCCCTATCAAGCCATCGGTCCCAGGAGCTTTTCGATTTTTCAACTTTCTGATTGCTGATAATATTTTTTCTTTGTAGTAGGTTGGTCCATGTAATTAATGTACACGTCACCCTGCAACATTCTGAACTGCTTGAGGCGGGTTATCTTTCTATAACACTAATTTAAAATGTTGGTGCCATTCCTCGATAGTAATATTATTTCGAGGCTGGGTTCTCTTTTTGTATACTGAACGCAGTGATTTCCAAAACTCTTCCTGATTATTCACAGAATTAAGTATTTTCATAAACTGAAAATCATTATACAACTTCTGCTTTCTATGCAATAAATTTTTATATTCTCTCCTCGCTTTACAAAAAGCTGCCCCATCTTCTTTATCAGACGTTTTCCTAAATATTCTTAAAAGTCTGTCCGTCTTTAATTCCTCTCTGCCTTGCATTCTGTATCGTACCAGACATTCTGTCTGTTTGAACTGTTAAGGCAACTACGCCGTTTCATACAGTCTGCAGCATCTTTCACAATATCATTGAACATGTGCAACGCATTGTTTACATTAACATCAACAGACATTGTTGCTGATGAAAGCTTTTCACGAATGTGCTCGGAGTTCATCATATCACAAAAATGTTCAGCATGATCATCATTCCACACAAATTTTTTCTACAAATTCCATTTCATCAAAACCTCCAACTGCACCTAA